>RJWH01011658.1:0-11313 GCA_004363575.1 Solenodon paradoxus | reverse complement strand
CTCCTCCTCCTCCTGCTCCTCCTGCTCCTCCTGCTTCAGCCCTTGTTTGTGTGCTTGGGATGCACCACGTGGACTTCTGTCCATGACATGTGGACGACGAGTGTCCGCTCAAGAGGAAGTGGAGCGCCCCGGGGAGGGCAGCTCCAGTCCCACGCCGTCCCCAACTCCTGTGCCTCCCACACCAGGTCCCGGCACAGCAGCGGCCACACAGCACTGGGCGGATGCGGGGATGATTCATTTCTGAGTGGAGGGAGGCAAAGCACTGCTGGGCGCCTGCTGGCCGTCCCATTTGAGGACTGTCCCAGCGCCTAAGGAGCCACGTGGTCCTCATCACGAAAGCCCTCTGGACACGCCATGACACCGGGTTGTCCCCTCACGGTGACCACCACCCGGGCCCCATGGCGAGCGGTGCGGACTGGGCGGGGTGCCGGCTGGGGTTCGGCTGGGAGCACCTCGGGTGTTCAGCAGCTTTCCTGGGCGGCGCGCTTTTCAGGAAGGACAGGTTGTGTCATGCTTGATGGCTGCTCAGTTACCAGGACATTGCGACTACTCTCGTTTAGACGAAGCTGCTTTAACACACCGGGGAAGGACACCCAGGGACATGGCGGCGCACAGGGCACTTGGAACTATAACTAAGGAATGGGGAGCCTATACATAGGAAATTATTTTAATGTGTAGAATAATTGCTACAGTGAAATAAAGTAATTTTAAAAATAAGGTGCTGGTCAAGCAGGGCTGTTAGATGTGTCTTTTGGCTGAGTCCTGAAGCGCTCGGGGAAGCTTAAATGCTTCGAACGGGTATTGAATGCTTAGCCCAGAGGCTGACTCAAATGATGCTCTCGCTAAGAACGTGTCAATGCGAGCGCGCCGTTTAATTCGGGAGGTAACTCTAGTGACAATTTTATTTTTCTGCAAATAGTTACTACAGGTGATAGGTTCATTTGGGATAATAAAGTACTGACTTAATTATTTTAAGAATTTTATGTAATTTCTCTCCATGAATGCATCATTTATCTTGTTATCCAAATTTCGCATATTACTAAAAATTGAGAATACATTTTGAATAGTCGTCTCAGTTGGAAAGATGAAAATACGTGGCTTATTTATTTTTAATGAGAAGACAGTTTTTACCCTAATAGCTTACTCAGAGTAACACAACCAAACTGAAATCCACGCAACTCCGAGATGGTGAGATACGAGCATTTTGTCTGTTGGGGGCCTCAGGGCTCCTGACACAGGTTCCTACAAAAAGGGGCTTTTGAACAGTTCTGTGAGCAGAGTGCTTGAAGGTGCCTGGGTTTTCCTTCTCTCTCTCGTTCCGCGACTCACGGGAGCTGCGGTGCTGAGCGCCCGCTTCCCTGCCCGGGCCCCCCGCTTCAGGCTGTGAACACCGCCTGGCGGGCGGCGGATGTGGGTGCCGTCTGCAAGGGTGTCCACCACTGCAGCAGGGGCGCCGGCGGGGGCGGCCAGTCAGCTCAGCGTGGGGTGGAGAGTCAGAAAGCGGAGGGGTCCGTCTGAATTATTTCTGCCACTCTGGACCCAAACTATGTGATGACCATGGAAGCATTTTCAACACTTGCGTCTCTGCTGCTTCCAAACACCTGCCGACGAGGGCTGCCTGTGGACGACGGGCTGCGCGTGGCTTCTGTTGTTTCTGCCGTGGGTGTTCGTTAGTCGCCTGTGGCGTCGGGCAGGAACTCTGAAGCAGCGACGAGCGAGGAAGGGTGCAGCAGGAGTGACGGCGAGCAGGCAGGGGGGAGGAGAGAGGAGGAAGAAGCGTTCATTCATTTTTATCGCGTTGTCCATCCTCGTTGCTTCCTGCCCGGGACGCAAACCCAGGTCCCTGGGACGATGTGGACGGCACTCCCCCTGGAGGCGGCTGACCCAGCCCCATCTCACCGGGATGCGCCAGAGCTTCCCCTCTGCAGGGGCACCCCGTGCGCCCACCTTTCACCGTCCGCAGACCTGTCCAAGCAAGGTGGCTCCAGCCCCCAGAGCGAGGGCAGCGCTCCTGGGAGTCAGTCAGGTCAGGCCATTCACTCTTCTCGGCCAGCGGATGTGCGCTCAGAGCGGCCGCTTCACCGTGAGTCGAATGGCTGGTGTTTTGGTTCTAGGTCTTCTCTGCGGTGATCCTCCAACCCTTTCTGTGCAGCGAGTCGGCGCCCTCAAGCTGCGTGGGGCCTTGAGTGAGTCTCCAAGGCGCCGTAGACGCAGGGCGACAGGACTCCGGGCAGATGGAGTGGGCACCGCAGAGTCAGGAATCCGCCCGGCGCGTCGCCTCAGCCTCGGCAGAAAGGACACCACGCAGACAGCTCTTATTTGTCTTTGTTCAGTGCATCCTGCCATGTGCAGCACACCTTGGCACTTCACCTTCGCCTCCTCGCACCGTGTAAAGAGGCTAACGCCCTGGTGGTCATTCACAGGTGCATCCACACACATCCCAGGGTCGCTGGTTCAAGACCCGGCCGGGGAAACCACCAAGATGAGCAACTAAATAAAATAAATAAAAAAGTTTTGTCCTCCTCTCTCCTCCTGCCTGCCTGCTCACCTTCATTCCTGCTGCACCTTTCCTTTAAAAAAAAAAAAAGCAGTTAATCACTATTATTCTTCACATATGTAAGCTCACTTAATCCCCATTAACCCTCTAAGATAAAAGTTCAATTATTTTCCCATTTTATGGAAGAAACAGGTTAAGTAATGTACCAAAGGCTACCACTAATGAGCAGAACATCTCGGATTAAAATCTAGAACTGGCAGATTCTAATATTTTTAAGGAAAGGTACAGGCAGGAATGAAGTTGAGTAGTCAGGCAGGAAGAAAGGAGGAAGAAGCATTTTCTCTTTTTATTTACTTGTTTGTAGTGTCTCTTCCCCGGACCCGGGACGCGAACCTGGGTCCCTGGGATGCGTGTGGCCTGCAGTCCTTCGGAGGCAGCTGACCGGACCACTGCTTCCCCAGAGCGGCCCCTAGATTTTAATGTTTATAATTAATATAATACAAATGACTGTTCTAATATACATTTTATTCTGGGGCAATTTTAACTCCCAGAACATTACGTGGAAAGCACAGATTCCCACGGCCCTGCCCGCCCGCTCCCGGCCCGCCTGCCCCGCCCACCAGCATTCTCGCCACCGTGCGGTGGGCATCTGTCCGTCGGCCTCACACAGGCACTGGTTTCATGGCCCCAAGTCCTGGCTGCTTGTTCCCTCTCCCCCAGCCCTGGAAACCATGCCTGCTGTCCCCACAGTCCTGCTGAGACCCTTGGAGCCAAGCAAATGTCCAGGAGTTGGCGGCCGGCTGGGCTGTTCTCACCTCCGTTCTGTCCCCGGCAACCTCTCTGGCCGCTTTTCAGACATTCAGCTGACGTTTCCGGATGACGGCGCTGTTGCTTATTCTTGTTTTGGGCATGTGGACGACATGGTTAGAGATGACGGGCTCGCACGCCCATTGCTCCCAGGCCTTCTCTCTCCCAGGGGCGTGGGCCGCCGTGCTTTCTGAAGTCAGCGTGCAGCACATGCCTTAGCCTGAACGGTGAGCCGGCCGTGACTGCGTCCGGGGAGGGGGACACTGATCGTGTGTCCTCTCCTGGGAGGGCTTTTGCTTTCCCTGAAGTTACCGATGGCCTTGCTTTTGTGAAGGAGGCTGTTCATTTACTTGGTTTTCTGGGTCCATGTCACACACGCTTTCTATCCTCCACACCAGCACGTAAACACAGCGACCGTTTCTGCAGGATCCGGTGCTTCTGGGGTCGTCCCTGAAGAACCCCGTCTGCCAGCTCTTGTCCCTGCTCGTCCCTGGGTCCCCTGTCTCTGTCTGCGGCTGCTCCTGGTCCTTGTCCCTTAACCCTCCGGCTGGCTGTACCGCAGACTGCGGTGCTGTGGTTCGGGACAGGATTCGAGGTGAAAAACAATATTCAGTTGGGATTTTGTCGTCTAATTTACCACATTGCTTCTGAATAGCCCCTACTGCTCTTCTTTCAGGGTCTCGGGTCCTTGTAGGCAGTGACGATACAAAGTGGGCAGCTGGATCCTTTTGACAGGCATGGGTGTCCGGGAACCCATCTCCCCACCAGGAGAGAGAACACACCCTGCGGCCAAGTTCCCTGCTCCTCTCCTGCAGCCCCGCCTCCCGTCCTCACAGGCTGCTGCCGTCCCTGCAGGCTGTCTGCCTTCTCCAGATGCTGGTTTTAGAGAAGGAACTGTGTCGCATGCGCGTGTCTGTCGTCCAGGTTTTCCTGCCCTCGGGGAGGGACGTGGCCGAGAGCGGCGTCCCGCTCGAGCGTGTTTCCCTGAGTCCGTGAGTCGTCCCGACACCTCATCTGTGGGGACACGCCTGTTCCGATGTTTAACCCATTTTCACTTATTATTTTTGTCTTACTGAGTTTTGAAAAGCCTAATAGATTCTGGATGAAAGTCAGATAACTGTTGTGTACATATTTCATTTTCTTTCTCTTTCCTTTTCTTACTGTCTTTGGAAGAAGAAATGTTTCCCATTTTGATGAACTCCGGTTTATTGATTTGATTTTTCTTTGATCGTTCCAGTCCTTTGTGTTCTGCCGAAGGAATCCGTGTCAAGGTCAAGGTCATCTAGAAATTTCTCTTGTGATTTCTTTTGGGAACGGGCTGTCCAGTGTGTTAGCCCGAAATCACGTGTGATTTGCATTCAGCCTTGACTCAAGCAAAATGTTAAGCGTTAGCCTTGTTCCTCAGTCACATGGGCCCGGTTCCAGCTCAGACATTGCGTGTGGCTCTTTGTTGACAAGAGGCCACCACAGAGCTCTGCACTGAATGATGTGCTCGCATTTGGAGCTCTGGTCTCGTCTTTAGGTTTAGTGCATTTTGAACTTGCTTTGTAGGTGGCACGAGGTAAAGGAGGGTTAGTGGTTTTATTTTTTTGGCGTTTGGTCAACCAGTTGTTCTAGCGCCATTTTTGAAAGGGTCGCCCTTTCCCTGTGAGCTGCACTGACACCTTGGCTGAGCGTCCACGAGCCACCCATGTGTGGGTCAGCCTCGGACCCTTTACTCTGCAGCACGGTCTGCGGTCTGGTCCGTGCTGGTCCTATGCAGCCGGGACTTCACTTTTACAGAACGTCTGAAGCTTGTCGCGTGCACCCCCAGCGTTTCATCTTCCCCCAAGTGCTTGGCTCTTCTGCACCCTTGGCTTTTTCAAACTCATTTTAGAGTAAGTGTGTCAGTTTCTACAAAAAATGCTTCTGCAATTTTAATTGGAATTTCACAGACTCTATAGATAAAATTTTGGAAAATTGATATATTGGCAATATTGACTCCCAATGTGTTAGAAATGTTATGTCTCTCCATTTATGTAAATCCTCAGTTTCTCGTCGCGAGGCTTTCGCGTCGTCAGTGTGCTGACCTCGTCCACCCATCATGCTCACCTGAGACAATGTGATGCTCCCATACATGCTGTGGCTGTTGGCATCTCAGTTTCTGATGGTTCTTTGCCAACAGATTAAAACTTTTTTTTTCCTTTTGAATTTCGAAGTTGGATCTTGTAGCCTTGCTAAATTCTTTAGCATTTCTGAGAGCTTTTGTTATCGATTTTGTAAGATTTTTGACAAAGGGGATTCTACCATCGGAAAATGAAGACCTTTTTGTCCCTTCCTAGCCTGGATGTCTTCTTGTTTTCTTGCCTTATTGCATGGGCCACACCCGCCAGCGCGGCCTCCCCGTTCTCAGGAGCGCACTATGGCAGGCGGCCACCTGCGCCCCAGTCCCTGACCCTCCACAGCAGACCTGCTTTTGTTTCGTTTGCTTGTTTCTTCATCTCCTCTGTACTCTGTGTTATTTGGGTTTTCGTGCTTTTATCATCTCTTCACTCCGGATTTTGGAAATTGCACGGTGATACGCATTAGTTGGAGTCCTTTTTCACGTCATGCACAGAGAATTTGGTGTGCTCCTTCCACCCTGAAAGTCACATCCTTCAGTTCTGCGAACTTCCATCAGCTGTGCCTTCAAAATTTCCTCTCTCTTTGTCTCCCTTGTCTCTTTCTGGAATTCCTATTAGAAGCCGTATCTTCTGCGTCATCATCCTCTGGTGTTCATTCTCCTTCCCCCTCTGTCTCTGCTGGGTCTGCTTTCCTGGAGAGTTTCTCTTCTTTATCTTTCGCTTATCCTATGGGCCGTTTCTGCAGGAATCGCACTTTCACATCCCAGGGTGTTTTTTGTTCTCTGAGTACAGACATGTGTACAGTTTGTTTCAAACGCCTTGCTGATTTCGGTCTTTACGGATCGAACGTGGAGTTTTTAAAGAACACGGTCTACTTCTCTGGGATGATTCTGTTCTTGCTCAATCCCTTTGCCAGTGGCTCTGGATGCAGTCTCGCTGGCAGTCTTCCGCCAGCATCCAGCGGTCTTTCTGCGTGTCACTGAGCTCAGCGAGGCACCGAGGACCCGGACACGCCAGCGCTGGCACATACAGCTGCAGAGGCGGGTGGCCGGTGCGCCCCCGGGGCGAGGGGCCTGTGGCTGGCTGGGCCTGGACCCTGCACGGCTCCGGCGGCCGGCCCCACAGAAGCTGCGCGTCGCGTGCCTGTGTGTTTCCAGGCGCCACGGTGAGCGTCAGCTCGTGGCCGAGGGCATCGCTCATTTCAGGGGCCGGTTTTCTGCTTTCACCTTCTGATTTCCTTTCTCCAAAAAGACAGTGCTGTTCACAGCTTAGAGAGACTCCTCCCGTTATCACCTACTTCTGCTCACAGGGCAACAGCAGACAGCCCACCCTGCCACCCACCAGAGGCTGCAGTGAACGGCACTGGCCGCTGCTCGTCACATTCCAGCGTGTCCCCATGTTCCCCTCCGCGGCGTGCAGCCCACTCCACGGGTCCGCGCGGCTGGGCACGGGGACTTTCCTCCTCCGCCGGGGGCCGGGGGGCTTGCATGGAACCGTGAAATGTCGAGAGACGGAAACGCACACAGAAGCGTCAACGCGCCGTCTCTGCTGCAACCCCACAGAAGTGCTTCCAAGTGAAGTCTCGCAGGACTCAGAACGCTGCTGGAGCCTGAGAGCGATGGGCTCGGGGGCCTACGGATCGAACGGAAACACTCAGAAATGCTGTTTCTGGCCACTGTGGGGTGAGACTCAGAATCTGGAGGAAGAGCGAATGCGGATCGTGCCTTCTCAGCTTGCACATCTGTGGCCTCACTTGAAGTGGCCGCCCGGTTCCCAGCACCGGAGGGGGCTGCGCGGCTGCTCCCGCCGGCGACCTGACCTGCGCCTGCCACAGGCTCACTTCCACGCCGTGCGTCTGAAGCCACGCCGTTGACGTCCTTGCATTTAGTTTGCACATTTGCACAGTTTCCTCTTGCACGTCATCACGTACTAGAATCACCTGGAAAGACCCCTGGAAATACATCCTCCTGAGTCTCATCGGCCCAGAAACTAGGTCCACCATCACCCAGACGGACGTGTCCTGAAATCTGCACCTAACGGACTCAAGGCTGCGTTTTCCAGGAGAGCAAAGAGCCCTGTGTCCTGCATTGTCTTCGCGTTTCACCAGCTGGGCGACCGGCCTCCCCAGGGCACGAGCCCCTCCTGAGGGCCCTGTGAGCTGCTCCCACCTTTGGAAGGTGGATTAGTTCTTTAACATACAAAACCGTTAGGAAAATTTGACTCGGATCGTAGTACCTTCCTTGAGACTTCAGTGCTATGATCACCTGAAATTTGACGACCGAGGAACTGAGTTTTAATGAAAACAGACTTTAAAATCTACATGAGGTCGGCGGTCATCCGGGGCAGTGGAGACACTGACCCGCGCGTTGTCACTGGCGCCCAGGAAGCAGGGCGCTGACCGTGACCGCGGGCTGCTGCCGTGTGCTCCCGAAGCTTCCCGACGCCCGTCAAAGCTGCGGGGACCCGGCCGCACTCGTTTCCTGTTGCTTTCTGTTAGTGGAGGGAAGGCCTTTGCTGCTGCGCTCTGTTCGTAGACGAGACAGATGAGGAGACATATTTCATCTGAGGCTTTATTTTTCACTTCTGAGTCCCCATATGTTCCTTTTCATCTCTCTCGCTCATCTTTACACGCTCCCCGTATCAGTGGCAGGACATTCTCCATCTGCTCCCACAGTGTGTTCATGTTTTCGTCTAACGCCCACTGTGTGTTTGCAGCAGCCGCCTTAGCGTCCACATGGCGTCATTTCAGTCTGGTGCACGGAGCTGGCTTTGCTCACGCAGCCTCTTCCGGTGTCTGACCGTCCTGTGTTGTGTGATGGCCGGTGCCCAGGCCGTGTTGCCGCCGGCAGGCGTGTTCCTGTCTCCCCTCGGAGACATGGAGCTATGTGTGGCGGCTGCAGGCGCGTCCTTGCCTGGCGGGGACGCCCCGGCGCAACCCTGCACTCCCGACGGAGGCGGTGGGGCCGCGGAGGGCCCGGTCCCTGCAGCCCGGTGTGGGGTGGGCCCTGGGGCCCTGATCGAGCCCCAGCCGGCAGATGGCAGGGGGCTCCCCTCGCTCTTCTCTGGAGCCAGTTGTCGTGCTGGAGGGAGGCTCCCGGCCTCCAGCAGGCGTCCGGGGTTCCTCTGTGTCTGCGTGCCCCAGGCCCCCTCCAGCCTGCACCCCCTCAGCGGGGCCTCGTTCTGCGCGGTCTCCTCCTCGCTCCAGCTCTGAATGTGCTCCCAAGACGGTCGGGGGCAGGACTCAGGGCTGGCGCTGCTCCCCGGCCTGTGGCCACAGTGCTGCCCTCCCACAGTGGCCCACGGTCTCGTCTGTTTTGTCCAGTTCATCGTTTTAACAGAGGAGGCACTGGCTTCATACCAGCCTCGTCGTCACGGCCGGAAGAAACAAATGGAAACTGAGCGGGACGCGCAGCTGACCTGACTGCTGGCTTTAGAAGCGGGCGATAGGTTTAGGAGGGAGGACGGAGCGGACAGGAAAGAAGGGAGAAGAGGAAGAAGAACTTCCGGTGTCTCTTCATTCTGATGGCTCCTCCGGGTCCCAGGTGGGGAGCTGGGCCCCGTGTCTCTCGGGTCTGGACCTCAGCGCCTGAGCCTCCAGGCCTCCCAGGGCGGCCCGACTGCGGAGCTTCCGCGGATCACACTCCTTCTCCCGAGGACAGCGTCCAGGTGAGTTAGACTCACTGGGAGAGAGGGGGCCTCCTGGACCGCAGAGACCAGTCATCTGTTGTGGACACGGCCGCTGAAGCTGAAATCCGCAGGAGGCCAGTCCTTCGCGGCCGCACTCGGGAGCGGGAGCCCGGCGGCGGCCACTCTGCAGGGCAGGATGGGGTTTGGTAGCTGCTGTGATAAAAACCAGCCCCGCGCTCAACACAACGCAGGGCGAGAACGTGATTCCAGCGGCCGGCACAGACGCCGTCGGTAAGACGTGACGACTCGCTTGGGACGGAATGAAGATGTCACCTTTTCCTTCAACCCGCGTGCGCTGTTTTACCATGTGGCTGCATCGTTTGTACCAAACAGGCTTTAAGTTGACCCCAAATATGTAATAAACAGAACGACGGGAGTGTCTTCGGGATGGTCACCGAGAAGGAAGGCCGGCGACACCCAGGACGCGGGGACCGGGAGGGCGGGAAACTGGCGGAGCTCAGGCCGGTCGGCCGTGGCCGCTCGCAGAACGCAGGTTGCGTGACAGCGTCTCCAAGGGTCCTCCGTCCTCCCGCGTCCCGGGCTCCCGGGCTCAGCCTCACTGCCATGCTCCCAAGCGGTGCTCACTGGGTGTGTCCGCAGGGCCGCTGTCTCTCAGGGAGAACAGGGGAGACACGGCAGAACCCCGACTCCTCGCGGCTCCCTGCAGAGAGGACGCCACTGGCCCCCAGGACACTGTCAGCTCCCCCGCAGGCCCCACAGATCAGGTCTCTGGTCCAGACAGCTCACCCGCCTTCGCCCCGGAACCCTGAGGAGCTGGTCACTGCGTCCACCTGACGCCCTGGGCTGGACAGTCCCAGGCAGAGTCTTCAGGCCGGTCACCACCCTCGGGCAGTAATGCCCAGCTTTGCTTGTGGAGCCCCGAGGGGAGCTCTAGCGTTCCGTTGAGTTAGGGGAGCAGTCAGCTACGTAGGAGAGTCCGCGTCCCGGTGACCGACTATCACAGCCGGGACATCGGTATTTTCCCATCAGCGCGGTGCTGTGAGGACTCAAAGTACCATCTGCGCTCGCGCCCGCCTAGAAATGGCAGTGGTGGCCCCTGCGCAGACCCCCGACCCGCGCGCCGCGCCGTGAAGCCATGGCTGGGTCACAAACATTGTGAGACATCCATGTTCCCGCGTGTCAGCCCTTCCCTGGTCATCGTCAGTGTTGCTTCAACCTGCTTTGTGGAGACTTTGGAAAGTTCAGAAAAGACAGAGAGGTGAGCCCCACGATCCAGCCCCTTGCAGCCTGGCGATCTCTCGCTGACCGGTGGCACCGTCACGCGTTCCTGGGCTGTGTCCCCCCGGCGAGGAAGTCACCGGTGCGTCCGCACGGTGGAGGACGGTCCTTTTCCGGAAGCAGAGTCACGACACCATCCTCCCGCTTAGACACAGTTCCTACATGTTGGCCGTCCGTCAGTCTTCACATTTCAAGCATCCGCGTCAGAGCCTTTCTTTATGTAAAAAAGTCAGAATTCAAATGGGCTTGCGCGTCCCCTGGAAGTCTGCACTGCGGGACCCGCCACCGCCTCTCGTGTGGATCACGTCTCGAAATTAAAGAGGGGCGTTCAGCGCACCCGGTGGCAGCGTTTCGGGCGTCTGCGAGCGCGTCCCCGAGGGCGGGCCCGTCTGCGCGCCGTGTTTCCGCAGGGACGGGTGGACCAGAGGTGTGGGGACCGCGGGTGTGGAGCGAGGCGGACCTGCTCGGTCTCGGCTCCGTCCCTGCTCGCAGCGTGCGGTCTGCACTGTGTCTACGGGGAGCAGCCGCGCCCCTGAACGTGGTCGCCGGGACAGGGGACGCAGGGAAAGGGAGCGCAGAGCCTGGTGCTGCCCCTTCGTTACTCATCGTGCAGATACCAGGCTGGTGCTCTTTACGCATGTATTGCACACGTTTCGACACGCTACCTCGAGAGACGTTCACGGTGTCGAATGGGCTGGCCTCACAGGGACAAGACCTCCCACTCCAGGCTCCAGACCATCCAAGTCCTGGCCCGCAAGCGACGGGGGCTGCGGCGGCCCCGCCCCGGGGTCCTGGTCTGCTGGCCTCCTTCCTAGCGAGGAAGGTGGTGGAAGCCGTCCACCCACCTGAGGGTGTTTTGAGGACAAAGAGGGACATATTCTTGAGAGAATGAGACATCACTGGCTTCAACAAAATACTTGTCCCGTCTGTCCTCGCTCCCCCAAATCAGGGGGCTGGTGCTGACCGTGCCAGTGAGAGAGA
>RJWH01011657.1:0-11320 GCA_004363575.1 Solenodon paradoxus | reverse complement strand
CCTCTAGTGTCCATTTCCACCTTATGCTTGGAAATTGCGTGTATATTTTACACAGTTGTGATTTCCATATTGAATTATCTGATCTGCAGTCTTAAAAATAAGGATGTCAAGGAAACAGTCAGCAAGATAATACAAGCAATCGTTTTTTATTTGGATGCATGCTCTGGTAAACGTTTAATTTGTTTGTTGCTGAACACCTCTCTGATTCTTGACTGAACTCTGTATCCAGAGCTCATTTTTAAGAAGTATTCCAGATTTCTAAAAATAAGGATCATGAGAATGGAAAATAAATTCTTAAATATTTGTTTTAATTAGACTATACATGTATGTCTTTGATTTTATAAACCAGAAAAGATTTTATTGTCTTTATTCAGTCTTTACCTGCAAAAATGATATAATATGACATAATATGATTCATAAAATAGTGTTTGGAGATAATATAGCATAATATCTAACATATATTATATGTGCAGTACATGCTAGTTCTTGTGTCCTTCCCTTCACAGTAACTGATAGTCTGTAGTTACTAAATGAACAATTGATTTTGTATTTTAAAATTAATAAAATAAATGAGAAGAAAAGATATTTTCACTTCCAAAAATCTCAGAGTCAGCAATGGCAATCAATTATCACAATAGAGTTGATGGAGAGAGACAGTTCAAAATCATTTGACTATGAGTGGGTAGTTTCATTGCTTTTTGTCTTGAGAGCAAGATAAAAAATAGCCACAAGTTTCAATCGGGAGTAAGGATATAGACACTGTTCAACAGATGAAAATGAATAATTGAATTCATGCTTCAACAGATATTGTGAGACGCTATTAAAATCTGTATACATACATATATGTATATACATACATATATACATACATACACACATGCATAATATCTTAATAGGAGTTTAAATGAATGAAAATTGGCACAAATTACAGTTACTATTCTAAATTATTTCCAAAAGAAGTCCAATGTGGAGTTTGAAAGGATTTACAAGATTCTTAGAAATATTAACTTGCTTCTGAGAGTATTGAGAGCAAAAACAATGATAATCCACTGATTTTTTGTGCTATGCCTCTTGCATATCATTTACCTATCACCTAACTATAGTATTAATCATAGAGGAGCTCCATCAAGGGTTTATCTCACTTCCTCAATCTCTCTAGGCAGTCTTCATTAAATAATTGATAGATTTGTTGAACACATCGATAATTAATTGTTCTCCTTAGACTTGGATATTTTGGAATTAACATTAATATTAATTGTGATTAAATAAGACATAATCAAATGTATATTTAATTATAATGTAAGTGAGACAAAATAAAACATATAGGGAAGACTAATTTTGCCTCAAATAATTGTAATATTTATTGGAAGACACCCTTATCGACACAGGTATCTAATTTGGTAATTTTATAATATGTTTATCTTTCCTTTTCATCTCTTCTATTGTCAATTTGGCATAAATTTCTTAAACATATTTGTGTTGTTCTGTGCACCTCGCTTCTGGGTGAAATTCCAAATATAATTGAGAAAAATCCTGGGAAAACATATTCTGGCTATTTATGTGAAGATAAAATGAAAACGGGGCAGCAATTTTTGTTAGTTCCATGAAGTAATGTGAAATGGTTATATGGATTTGATTTTAAAAGAATGAATTGATATAAACATAAGGTTAACATTTGGGTGTGTAATAACACCAATACTGATTTATATAATTACATGTAAAAAGTCTACATATTGACACTTGATATTTAAGGTAATTTGAACACTGATGGATAAGCAGCAGAAAGGTCTCACTGATTTTGATTTGAATCAGTGATGAATAATTCATTCTCAGAAAATATATCTTTTCTTCTCTGTCTTGACAAAGAATGATTATTTTACAAAATAAAAGTACAATATGCCTACTTTTAATTCTGAGGAAATGAAAATGCATATTGCTCTGAGCATCATTTTGTAATTACTAGTTCTGCAAAACCATGGTAATGTAAACTTCTTTTTATTACAGTAACTTTGATGTTACATATTAAAGTAAGCATCTGTGTAGGTTCCCTGTATGTGCAGTTTTCCCGTTCCTCAGATATATGTCAACATACCCTGCCATCCTCCAAATCACCAAGTATACTTTATCACTGCCCAGTTGGTCTAACACTACTTGTCCTTCCCCCCGCCCTCATCTTAGTCCCTATTGGTAACCTCAGCTCTATTGCAAGTGTCCAAGGGTTAGTTTTGATTCATCTGTTCCTTTGTTTTGTCTATTCACATTCCATCTGTGAGTGAGGTCATTTGGGACCTATCTTTCTTTTGACTTGTTTCACTCAGCATAATCCCCTCTAGATCCATCCAGATTGATTCAAATAACAGGATTTAGTTTCCTCTAAGGGCTATGTAGTATTCCATTGTTTATATATACCACATGTTCTTTATCCATTTATCTGACATTGGTCACTTAGTTTTCAGTTCTTAGCTACTATGAGTAGGACTACAATAAACATGGGAGGTGAATAAATCTCTGCAAATTAGTGGGATTTTTTTAATCTTTTGGTAAACACCCAGAAATGTCATGACAAGTTTACATGATATTTACATATTCAAATTTTTGAGAAATTTCCACTCTGTTTTCTACAGGGGTGCACCAATTTACACTCCTACTGGTGGTGTAAAAGTGTTCCCTTTTCTCCGCATCCTCACCAACATGTTGTTTTCAGATTTTTGAACAATAGTCAGTCTCTCATGTGTGCAGTGATAATCTCATTGTTCTAACTTTCATTTCCCTGAGAGCCAGTACGTAGGAACTTCTTTTCATGTGCCTGTAGGCTATCAGTATATACTCTTTGGAGAAATTTCTCTCCAATATCTATTCCGATTTTTTATTGGATTACCTGTTTATCTGTTATTGAGTTTTATGGGTGCTTTTTATATTTTGGATATTATTCAGAAATCTGGAATGTATATATCTTCTCCTAGTTAATAGCTTGTCTTTTTGTTTCAGCGATGTCTTCTTTCACTGTGAGGAAGATATTTTTTAATTTGATGTAGTCCCAGTCATTTATTTTTGTTATTGTTACCCTTGGTGCTAGAGTTGAGTCCCCAAAGACATCTCGAAGGCTGATGTCATGGAATGTCTCCTATGTTGCCTTTCAAAAATTTTATGGTTTCTATTCTGTCCAAGTCTCTAGTTCAATTTGATTAATGTTTGTAAATGGTGTTAGAGAGTGAGCTACTGAAGAAACTTCTTTTTCCATCATACACTTTGTGTTCCTTTATCATAGATTAACTGACTGTATGTGGATGGGTTAGTTTCTGGTAATTCAGTTATATTTCACTGGTTTATGACTTTCTTACTATTACAGTATCATACTCTATTGACTATTGCTTTGTAGTCTTGCTCTATATCTGGTACTGTAATTACTCAAGATTTATTCTTTTTCCACATAATTGCTTTGGTTATTCAAGGTCCTGTGTTGTTTCACACAAATTTTCGTATTTTTGTTCTACTGTATGTACATGGCTTGTGAGACTTTAATGAGTAGTGCAATAAATATGTATAATGCTTTAGTAATAGCACCATTTTAATGATGAAAATCCTTACCAACCATGAGCAGGGGATATCTTACCATTCCTTTATATGCTCCTGTATTGTTTGCAGAAAGGACGCATATTTTTATTTGTATAGGTCTTTTATTTCTTTGTTAAGTATATTCCACTCCAAGATATTTGTTTCTTTTTGCTTCTGTTTTAAACAGTCTGGTTACATTGATTTCATTTTCTCCTAGCATGTTATTTACTTATAAATGCATCTGATTTTTGTGCATTAGTTTTGTAGCCTAACACTACTGTATTCATTGATTAATTCTATTAGTTTTTTTCTGACAAAGTGTATTTAGGGGCTTCATTATATAAATCAGGTATCTGCAAATAATGATAGTTTTACTTCCTCCTTTCCAATTCAGATTCTTTCTTTTTCTTGCTCAATTGCTCTGGTGAAGACTCCAGTAAGATGTTAAAAACAGTGGTGAGAGTTAACAGACTTGCCTTGTTCCTGACAGGAAATTTTCTGAATTTTTTGCCATAGCATGTGTCATGCTAGTGGTAGTATCCTATGCATGGGCAGTAGCATGTTCCTTGATACTCACATGTTCGGCTATCAAATTATCATTTCAGAGTTTCAAAACAATCACTTCTGTGACTGCCATTACCATCTTCCAATTCCAGGCAAACTGTCAAGGTGTCCTCAGTGTCTTACACAGTGGTGATCCCCAAATTGAATCCTCTGATCTACAGTCTGAGAAAAAAGGATGTCAAGGAGTCAGTCAGGAAGAAATGGGCACTAAAGTTTTTTCTTGTTGAACATAATTTAGTAGAACTTATTCCTGACATGCAAGTAAAATGTGTCCATCATAAATACTGTTTTTGAATATGCCTTTAAATGACTTTATTATGCATGTTGTACAATGGAAAGAACATGGATTTCACTCAAAAGATTAAACTCGACTCTATCAGCAATATGTCTTAATTTTAGCTTCATCTGTAAAATTTAAAGAAATAGTTTCACTCCTTATCTACTGCAAGCACTGAAAGATAATTCAGCAATTATAGGAGTTACCATGCAATCTTAAAAAACATCAGTCTCATCCTTTTTAATAACACACCTAGAGTAGACTGGGAACTCTATAAACACATGAATTACTCCATCAAAAATACAGATAATATTTAGATATGATCTAGTCTTTCCCCTTTAAGGAATTTAGATTCAGTGTTGGTAGCTGGTCAGTGAAGAAAGTAGTCAATGCATACGTCAATGCATCATAAAATGTTAAAGAAAAGATGAGTTCGAATTCATGCAGGGACTTTGGATAGATGCATTTAAAATAGATTTTTTAAACTTGGCCTTGCATAACAGAATTAATACAGTTTTAGGACATATCTCAACAAAGAGTTTTATTCAGGAAACAAAAGCTTGCAGAATCAAGGATTCATAATATAACAATGAGCTAGGAATACAATTATCCTCTTTTATTAAGTGAATATTGTATGATTTTTATATGTGTGTGTGTGTGTGATTTATTTTGTAGTCATATCATTTGGCATGAGGGGAAAAACTTGAACATGCTTTCAGCTCCAGTGTAGAAATATGATAAATGATAATAGAAAGAAAAAAACCAACAGAGGTTTAAAAGCAGTAAATTGGATCTCAGATAACTATATAGGTAGAAAGTAAGCATGACAAATATTTGCCCAGACTGTATTTCATACTTTTATTTTGCCTATGAACCCATAAAAACCAGTATCAATCCTTTATCACTTTTTTTCTAAACATAGGCATACTTCACAGTTGAACTAGCACACACAAAAATTCTTGGAGTTGTTTCACATTGAAAATAAATTGCCTACATGACTTTGACTTAATGAAAACCAAGTAGTCATTAGTCTCAAGAGCTATTTAATCTGACAAAATAAAAATAGCAGTTCTCTCTAACATCCATGACTTCCTCTGCCTTAGTATTGGCATTTTCCTCTCTATTCAAATAATTTTATATAAAATTTCAAAGAAACCATTATCATAATGGGAAAAATTAATCCCCTTATATTTTAAAAAGGGAAGACTATATTGAAAAATATCTTTTGTGTGAGCCTAACAGTGATTTATAATATCTAAATATTTATAATTTTCATCTGATGATCATTATTTAAAATTATTATTAAAATTTCATTATGTGATACACAATCAATTAAATAAGATTTAATATGAAAGAAAATTTCATAGAAACAATGTTTTAGATGCTGGGTGTCTGACAAGGGAATGCTTTTATCATCTATTGACTTCTGTTTCACTATGTATTCACAGATCTGTTTTTCACTACACATCAGGCACTTACACAAATTCTTTCTTTGTAATTAATACTTCCATCCTGCTTGGATCAAAGGTGATCATACTTTGTGGAAGAAGACATACAACCCATTTAAACTTTACTCTAAGGTACATCTTCCAAAATTTCTAAATGACCTCACTAAATCTGTAAAAGCCATTGATGACAGATTTAAATCCATCATTTAAGACTTCAAATATGTTGGCAACACTTTTCAGTAAAAAAAAACTATAATTTAATATTGCATTTTTTTTCAAATTGTGACATTTCAGATTCTTTATGGTAGATTCTTTTACTTCTTCATATATAGACTATGACTTATTAGTCATCTTCAAATTCATTGATCACATACTTTGAAGTTGCTTTTGTAAAAGTATATACCATAAGAATTTTCAATTTTACGTACAGAATGCTTTATAATATAATTTATTTTCATCTTATTTTACTTTATTTTATTAAGGTAACTTTGATTTACAGGATAATATTTAAATGTACATATTCATTATTCATCAGTGCACTGTAACACACCACACCCACCACCAAATAACCAGTAGGTTACCACCACTGTCCATTGGACCTCACCACCAACTGCTCTCACTCACCAATCGCTTTGCTCTGGTAACCTCAGTTCTCTTGTCAATGATGAAGCGCTGGTTTTTATTTTGTCTGTTCTTTTTCTCTTCTATATATTTCATGTATGAGTGAGATCTTCTGGTATTTATAGTTCTCCTAAGTTATTTAGCATAATCCCCACCCCATTCTATCTGTTTTGCAGAATTTTATCATTTTCATGGTCATGTAGTATTACTCTGCACACATACACCACATCTACATTATAAATTCCTCAGTTTATAGTCTTAAAGGAATTTTCCAATTTTGACTGTTCTAAATAATGCCTCAGTAAACATCAAGTTGTATGCATATAACTGAATTTTTATTTTTGTTTTGGCAGAAAAATCCAGAAGTGAATGATGGTATTATATGGAAATTCCATTCTCAGTTTTTTTTTTCTTTCCTTATTGGGTGAACTAATTTACTCTCACCTGTCATGCCTTTAAGTCTAAAATAAAAAGAAAAGAAAGCAACTTTCTTGTGAGTGAGTTGCCCAAATTATCTGCAACAAAGCAACCAATGGTGCTTTTTATAGATGTTCTTTTAGTTTTTTGGTAATGAGATTCTTTTCTTCAGGGAATGCACTTTGTGACTACAATCTGAAGGCACTATAAGATTACAAAAATTTTAAACAATTCTCATTCTAGGATATATATGATTTTAGATATCACTGACTAGGCTAACAGGCATATCTAATGCCATTATCTTCCATAAACACAAATATGTATATGCTAGGGAGAAATGAATAATCATAATATGGGTTTGAAAATTCTAAATGAATGAAATCTTCATGTAAATCTCCATGTAATACAAAGTATCAAATTTCTTCTTCATGCTTTAGATTTTAAAAGTTGTCCATTATTTATCTATTTGGGTTCATTAATACAATATTATGCCCAAGGATTAGAAGAACCCTTGTGTTTTAAAAAGTGAAAGAAAAAGAAGTCTGGGGAACTAGGTGGAAAAGACCCAGTGTATACGCGCTCTTAAAGCCAGGAAAGTTATCAGATGGGTCCATTTTAGGAAAGCACGTGCAGGTTGTTGAGAATTTAGAATAATTATCTGTAATTAATTACATACACAAAAATCTTGAATTTTTGGTATATACAAGTGAATGACATACAAATGAACTGTGTTCAAACACTATTGTTTAAACATACAGGGACATGTGTTGACACTCATGGACAAGATTTGAAGGGACACTATTGTCTAGGGAAATAGTATATGGACATAAGTAGAGCAAACCCCAGTAGAGAGCCTTGAAGCAAAGCCATTTAAGGGATCTGGCATTTAACAGGGGGAAGCTTATCACAAAACCTTTCTGTAGCTCTTCTCTTCCTCACATGACATGTGTTGGCACAAGCCTATTAGCAGCATATGCCCTGTGCCTCAGTCACCTACTCTGTCATAGTATATAATTATAGGCATCACTTATCATAAAGACAAAATATGTTAATGGTTGTACTTAGTACAGAGTGTAGCATTAAGTAGTCAGTAATGAGACCAACCATCTTTTTTTATCAGGAAAGAAGGTTCATCATTCCCACTCTTTTCTAGTATAGGCAGAATTCTGGTATGACTTCAGACCCTATGCTCTCTAGGAAGGAACTTTTGATTATAGGCAGGCAAAGTAGACAGGTCCCATTCACATATTGCAGAGTGAGAGTGGTCTCTGGTCCACAGAACAATGCTTGCGTACAACACTCTGTAATCCATCATGAACTCTAAAAGAAATCGTGCTGAAATATAATAATATTTACTAAGCTGGGAGCCTCCCTTCCCTCTGTTTCTGTCTCACAGATGTCATTAATGGTTTCAGTTCCAAAAAGGTATTGTTTTATAGATACCTTGTTGATACCCCATGGAGATCAATGATTGCTTTGGGCAGCTTACGGGACATAGACTCCAGGGATTTACACATACATATATGCACACACACATGCACACAGACACACACACAGAGTCTATAACACTTTTCATCGATGCATCTTTGTAAACAGGAGAAGCAATGTCTGTCCCACAGGTTAGTTGGTTGCACTACCCTTTTTTTGGAGAGGGACGGGAAATACTCTCTGGGATCTGGAAGCTTTATCCTTTTTTTTTCTTTTCCTTATGGGGATGAGTTATCTAGTTATGTGTAAGAAATAGGAATTGCTAAAGAGGACAATAGTAATACATGCTTAAAAACAATCCACATTGAGCCCTCTCGTAATTAGAGAGTGTTTTCGAAAAAATTAGGTTTTGAGCACTTTTCTAAGAAAATATTTCCCTTTTGCGTATTGAATGGGAAGAGAATATATATACAAGTTGCAAAGAGAGCTCTCTAATTTCCTCTTCATACTTTCTCACTAACTCCATCCCTGGACAGTGAGAGGATATGAAGTTGTCCTGAAGGACATTCCGATATTGGAGAGGAAGTCAGGTGCCCTCAGCACTGCTCATAGAGGGGCATGTGCGTACTTATGAAACAACTGAAGCAGAAAGGAGAGGATTTGGCCAGTCAAAACACTTGAATTGTCCCTACATGGAAGGTTTAACTATCTTGGAATTAGTGACTTTGGGGCCAAGTAATATTTTGGTGTTTGCATATATTGGTATGTGTGTCTTTGTGTGTACTTGCTATATGTGTGCACATGAGTGTGTGTATGTGTGTATAACTGTAATGTGTATTGTAGAGAATAACTTGAGTCTCTAACTACCACATGTCAGTATCATCTCTCCTTTTGTGATAACACCAAAGACTCTTCCAAGTGTCTCAAAGTAGTCAAATAACTTCTCATTTAGAAACTCTGCTCTAAAGGAATCAATATGATTTTTATGTTTAGCCTGGAAAACAAGCAAACATTTTCAAAACCATGTATTATTTTGAAATCAGAAAAAGAAAACTTATTTTTCCTAGCCATTGAAGAGAGGCAACATTATCATCAGAATAATGACTGTTCTAACTGGGATTTTTTTGTGCATGTATTCTTCACGTCTTTGAAGAATGAGGAAGACACTAGACTGTGTTGGGCATTAGTCCAGGTTTTATTTCCTCCAGGAATAGCCAGTCTGTACCTCTGCAGTCATGTATAGATCTACTAAGGACCATGAGGGAGAGGATAAATGAGTTGTTCTGACCTATTTTTAGTATTTTCTGTGTTTGTTAAAATTACATACTCCTTTTTCAGTCCATACAATGCACTTAAATTTCATGAAAATTCAGGTAAGTTTCGTTAGTGCTTTCATTTTAAAATAAAGACTAATAAACTTATATCGCAAGAATTTTGTGATGCTTTAATATAAAATACAACTTATGTATACATATATTCTATGAGACACAAGCTTATGCTTTTTGAACTTATTCGTTAATAGTCATCTTAAGGTCAACAAAACTCTTCAAAAATATCATTTTAATAGCTGAAGTTTTCTGTAATATATATGCATTCTAGCATAGAATATTTCCCTCTTATTTACACTAACTTTCGCTATCATAAATTATGCTGCAATTTCGCAGCAAGCATTTTGGTTATTAACTTTATAATCACAAATCTGATTAATTCTTCAAATGGAAGTGAGGAACTGAATTTACTTGTCAAATAGGTAATTATTTTTATTAACTACATTATTACAGCATATTTGAATTTGCATAATTCCTTGAAAATTGTCATATTGAATACATCATTAACAAAATCACCATGATAATTTTATTAAAAATGCCTGTGTAGAGAATACAAGTTAATTTTTCCCTGTAAAACATATTGATAAAATATGAAAACGTTTGGGTTAACAATTTTATTTCAGCCTACTTCTCATTGTTTCAGCAGGAAACAAACAAGGGAACAATAGCTTTCAAAATATTTTCGAAGTCCTAATATTGCCAATAAAGAAAAAAATACTTGAATTTCATAGAAAATCTGGGTAATTAAACAATATTTCATATTTTTTAATGATTTAGTTTCAAGTGTTTATTGTGTAGGATAGTTTAAAGAATCATGTAGGCTCTATGAATATGTATGCTTTATGCAATTTGTAAACTAACCTATGCGCTCCATGCCTTTGTATTCAACAATATCTGGACGACGCTTAGTCGTCCAACTGTGATGTGCCTCTTTTAAAATATTTTGCTAAAATATTAACACTTCTACTTATTCTCCTATCTTATTTTAGGATAAAGTCAAAAATGTATTTGGAATCAGATAGCAGTGAATAGCTACTTATTGTCTTCTCCAGCTCCTATAAATTAGCAACATGGTCCAGGAAAACTGCACCACTGTGACCACGTTTATTCTCCTTGGGTTATCAGATGCCCCTGAGTTGAGAAGCTTACTCTTCCTGGTATTCCTTCTCATCTACGGAGTCACGGTTTTGGGCAACCTGGGCATGGTTGCGCTGATCAGGGTCAGCCCCCGACTTCACACCCCCATGTACTTTTTTCTCAGCCACTTGTCATTTGTGGATTTTTGTTATTCCACAGTCATTGTGCCAAAGTTGCTGGATAATATCTTAAGAGAAGACAAAAACATCTCCTTCCTGGGATGCACTGTGCAATTTTTCTTGTTTTGCATCCTAGTTGTAACTGAAGTCATCCTGCTAGCTGTGATGGCCTATGACCGTTTTGTGGCCATCTGTAATCCACTTCTGTACATGGTCACCATGTCCCAGAATCTTTGTTTGGAGCTGGTGTCTTGTTGCTACATCTGTGGCACTGTGTGTTCCCTGATACACATGTGTTTGGCTCTGGATATCCCATCCTATAAGTCTAATGTGATTAACCACTTCTTTTGTGATCTACCCCCTCTCTTATCACTTGCTTGTTCTGATACCAGTATGAATGAATTGCTCTTATACATTTTGGCCACT
>RJWH01011656.1:0-11325 GCA_004363575.1 Solenodon paradoxus | reverse complement strand
GGGCTGGGGTGGAGGGTAGGGGTGGGAGGGAACCTGTGCAAACCCTATAACCTGAGCCTGAGCTGCCAGGAGCCCCGGGGGAGGGGAGCAGGGGAGGGGCTGCTCTCTGAGTGACACTAAATGACTAATGTGCATTATCCTAATTATAGCGGAACAAGCTGAGCCTTCCCACTGGTGCAGCCGCCTGCATCTCCTAATAAACAATTAGCCACAAACAACGGAAAAAGAAAGTGTGCGTGCTTGCGTGTGTGTGTCAGAGAGAGAGAGAAGACAGAGAGAGAGACAGAGACAGAGAGACAGAGAGAGAGCCAGAGAAACAGAGAGAGAGAAGAGTGGGGGAGGACTCAGGCATGAGTGGGTGGGTTTGGAGCTGGGCCTGGGCAGAGGCTCTGGGAACCACCTCACCCTCCAGGGCATTCAGCCCCAGGCAGGGGTCAGGACTGCAGCAGACAGCAGGGACAGTGTGGTCAGCAGCAGGGCCCAGCTCACATTTAAAAGCTGCTCATGGAAGTCCAGGCCCTGGGCTATGTCTCAACTGTCTTCACCATAACCCTGAGGAAACAACTTCCCCATTTTTTCTGATGAATCAAAGCTCAGAGAGGCTAAGGACACAAGCTGGGGGTGGGCACTGCAGGCCCTCCCGCTTTCCCTGGCCCTGGGCTCCTTTCCTGAGAGCACTGGAGCCTGGAAGTTGGGGGTCAAGTGTATTGATCACCCCAACTGTGTTCCTAGACCTGGGCTGGAGGTGGTGTGACTGGGAAAGCTGGCACACACTGACCACATGAAGAACAGTCCTGTGGAGAGTCTTCTTCCCGACCCCATTTTAACTGAGGCCTGGGGAGGGGAAAAGAGTTGCTCCAAGATTAGTGGCAGAGTTGGTTTAAAGCTCAGACTCTTGACCCCTGGGCGTCACTTGCTCTGATTTCTCCCAGGTCACCTCCTACATGAAGCCCTCCTTGACTACCATGGGTTGGGTCAGGCACTGACGCCTTAACTGCTCACACCACCACTCTGCACTTCCCTCTGTACTGTCAGTTTGCCTGTTTTACCTTCTCTTAGATGGAAACTCTGCTGAGGGCAGGGCCCAAGCCCTTCACAGTGTGGCTCACTGCCTGCTACCATACCAGGGCTTGTAACCAACACAGGCTAAAGATATTCAATAAATAAATATTTATTCAGCCCCTTCTCAGCTCCAGACCCTGCTGGGAGCTGCCAGGGAGACAAAGATAAAGAAGACAGTTTCTGCCCTTAAGGAATTTGCCAGCTAACAGGGAGACCAGACAAGTACATAAATAACCACGCTAAAAGGTAGGCAGTGCTGTAGGCTGGAGGAGTGCAGAGCTCCCTGGGTGTTCTGTGAGCCAGATGCCCTGTGAGAATCACTGGAAGGAGGAGGAGTGATGTGCGTAGTTGAACCTTCAAGAATGTGGGGGACAGTCAACAGCTGACCATGAGTGAAGGGACCTGCCCAGGCCAGGGCCTGGGGCCTTTCAGGTGCAGAGGGAGTGGTGAATGGAATGGGGGTTAAAGCAGCCTGGCACCGAGTGCATGGAACCAGGCGAGCAGAGAGTTGAGGCTGGATGAGCCAGGAGGACCGGGGCACACTCCGTTGGATGCCTGTGGAGGACTCAGTGGGTTTCATCTCACGTTTTCAGACTGTGCTCCTGGAGCATGGGCCTCTGGGGAATGGTCCAGATTCCATAAGGGGAACAGCTGTAGGGATCCAGAGCAGCTTCTGTAGACAGGGATTTCCCCATAGGCTTTTCAGGGAATAATTGCTGCTCCTATGCCTGTAAAAGTGTGCCCATCAGGCCTGGGCGATGGGGGATCCACTAGGGTTCTTAAGCAGGGAGTAATGCCAGGAGGTGAAGGGCCACGCACGCACCCACGCACGCACCCACCCACGCACGTACCCACGCACGCCCTCACATGTACTCAGACAGCAGGGTAAGAGCAGGGGAGACAGACAAGGCTGCCACTCTGAGGGGCTCATACGTGGTATGAGGAGCAAGTGCTATGATTAATTTCTGAGCTTATGTTATTGCAACACTTTGTGCAGTTGACCCTGTCCAGCTGGGGAGGGAAGCGCTTCCTGCCCTGGGCTCAGTTCCCAGGATCCTGAGTGAAGGGGCAGAGACCCTGGCAGGGACCCTGCCTCCAGCCCCATCTTCCTCCTGCTTCCTTGCCTCTTCCCCTCCAGGCCCTCTCCTCTCTTCCTCACCTTCTTTCCCTCCTGCCCCTCACCCAGGCACCTACCAAAAGGGACTGAGAAAGGGGAGCACTAGGGGCCCTGTCTCCTGCAGCACACATGCAGAGCTGAGCATGGACTGTCCGCAGACATACCCAACCCTATGCCTGGCATGGGCTTTCCCCCTTCACTCACTGTCATTCACCCACCTCTGAAAAAAGAGCCTCAAATCTCTCCTCCTCCAGGAAGCCTCTCTGGGCTGCTGAAAGGTGAGACTGGGTGAGAGATCCTTATCTCTCCGGCCAAGGACTTGGGTTGAGATTGACCCGAATGGAGCTGACTCGGGGAGCAGAGCCGTCACCACTGGCAGATGTGGCTGTAAACATGAAGAGGAAATAGTGCCTTCTCCATCAACCTTTACTGCCTTCCCCCGCCTGACACCAAGCATCAGATGGGGATTCAACTAGACATTTCGCAGGTTTCCACAGCTCTCAAGTATGGAAAAGGCCACACAAGAGCAGCTGATGTTCTCTTGAATGCTAAGGTCACCTGCTCCCTAGTCTCTGCTAGAACAACATGTTCAACTCCGGTGTGGTCTGAAAGCCCACCACTGGGCTGCTGGCTCTGGTTCTCCTTTTCGACAGGAAGGCCGATAACAGAGTCACAATCCCAGCTGTTCCTTGCTGACTCCAACTTGGGGGCAAGTGTAAAGTCGCGCTCTAAAGGTCGGCGTTTTAACTGCATGAGTGCAGTTGTGTTAAATGCTAATTCCACCTTGGGGCACAAGACACACCATTTGGGGGGCTCTCCCATAGTGCTTTCTGAACTCTGCCCAAGAGAGTATTATAGACAATATCCCAATTTTATACAGAGGGACGCTGCAGCCCAGCCATGTCCAAGGTCACAGCTGACAGATGACAGACCAGGAATTCAAACACAGGTCAGACAAGCACCAAAGCGTCTGGGGAAGAGATCTGTTCCCCAGGGAGGTTAGAGGTTCTTCTCAGGACCAGCACCATTCTCTTGCACAGTTCTGTCTGCCTCCCGCCGTGGCCTGGGGCCCCTCGAGAGTGCGGGTAGAGACCCTCCTTTCTGTATCTACAGTCCCCAGCTGACATGCAGTAAGTTTTTCCAGCCATCTTTGTGGTTGAACCCAGATCAGTGAACAGAACTTTGGAGGAGGCAGACGCGGCTCTGGAGAGGAGTTGGGAATTTCTTGGGCTCATGGCTGCCCAGCATGAGAAGGGCTCCCCTGTAAGTTAGTGAGCTCCCTGTCCCTGCAGCGATCCCATTCACCTGTGATCTCTATCGGGGCTTCTTCATGGAGAGGACTGGCCTGAATGATCATCCAACCAGGAGTCTGTGAGGCCGCCATTCTCAGGGACTGTTGTCTACTGAGTGGAGCCCAGAGGAGGAAAGGAAGGGGCCAAGGAACAGAGGAGAGAGGGGCGGGGTGATGGTGAGAGGCCAAGTGGGGGAAGAAGGCCCTAGTGCTGTCCTGTGGGCGTGAGGGGCATCCAGAGGGGGCGGATGGGATGCAGCTGGACACACTCAAACCGTCCACTCACCGGGGGAGGCCACGAGATCAGGGTCCCTCCCCTTTCACCAGCACACCCAAGCACAAACTAAGGGCTGAGCATGAGGCTGGGAATCCTGCCTTCCTAGGCATCACACCCTCCCCGGGACCAAGCCTCCCAGAAGTCCCGGAGGACAAAGGAGAAGCTGGACTGTGAGGCAGAACAAATCTAGAGTCCTGAGCGTGCCCGTTCTTCCAGCTCTGCCCGGGCCTGGCTGTGTGATGTGGTCCCTGGACCTCCCTTTCCAGTTCTGACTCTGAACCTTTCTCTCCCCGTGTGACAGATGAAATTATAGAGGTAACAAAGTCACACCCGGCCATGGCTTTATGGCAGGTGGGGTACACTTTGGGGCCTTGGTCAAGGGACTTGTTTTAGAAAATGAGATCTCAGCAAGTGGGACACACACTGAGGCTTGAAATGTGCTGACACAAATGGGCCCTTTCACCCCGAGAACCAAGATCTTCAAGTAGCATCTGGTCCAAAGAGGATGAGAGGAACCAGAACCTGGACACACCTGGGCTCAACGAGCAGCTTGGGGTCCAGCCGGCCATGCCCAGCCTAGAGCAGCCAACCCCAGACGCTGGCCGACTCATGAGACCTGCACACCGGCTGTCTGAGGGCATGGCATTCGGGGACGGCGTGTTTGGCGGCTCCATCGCAGCAGTAGCTGACCAGTCAGCCCGTCTCCTACATGCCAGCACTCCTGTGCCAACGAGGGGACTTGAAGGGTTGGCTTAGTTCCTCTTCCGCCTACAGACATGGCCACAGGGCAGCTCCCAGAGACCCAAGAGGGACACCAGGCTTCTCGGATGCTGGTGTGTGTTTGGGGAGGCTGACTCCATGGTACCCGTGCTGATGGTGAGGGAAGGACGCCATGGAGCTGCTGAGAAGGGATCACTACTCCTGCTTGTTCCCACCCATTAAGGTGAGGGTCCTGTGTACACCTGGCCCCCTCATTCCAAAAGAAGCCAACCAGTTTTGAAGAGCCACATGGTTCCAGGCTGAGGCTCACTATCAATGGGTCATCCTCCTAGGGCCCCAACTGCCCGTGTGACAGGTAGGGACAAGGGACCTGCATCAGCTCACTTAGGACTTCATGGCTGATTATAGAAGGAAACACAAGTGGCTCTTTAAGCAGCAGAGGGCTCCCCATGCATGTGATGGCCCTCCAGGCTCCCCGTCAACCTGGACAGCCCTGGCGGCTGGCTCATGGGCAGCTTAGGTTCTGGACTCAGATAAACTGCCTTCAAGTCCCACTCGTGCTTCTTGCCAGCCGTGTGACCTCGGACGACCTGTTCACCCTCCCTGGGCCTCAGCCACCTCTCCTTTAGAGCTGATGATGGTATACACTTGCGGGGTCGCCACGAGGGAGTTCAAGGGCTTTGCATGGTGCCAAGTACAGAGCAGGTGCTCAGCCATGAACGTTAGCCATGCTCTTTTCGGGCGTTCTCAGCCTGTATCTTCCTCCAAGTACGCCATTCCTGGTGTATTCCGATGGAGTGCAGATTTGGCAGAGTCCACATACATCCTGAGGTCCCAGGATCACACCCCCAGGCCGGTGGGGACAGCCAAGATGAACAACTAAATAAAATGAATAAAAATGCTTCTTCCTCCTGTCTCTTCCTGCCTGTCTCTGCTCATCTTCACTCCTGCTGCACCTTTCCTTTAAAAAGAAAAACACATCTGTTCTTTTATTCGGCCCTTCAAGGGTCTTCTGTGTGCTAAGTGGGGAACAGAGAGGTCACAAGTGGTTTCTGAGGGGGACAGACCCACAGGCAGCTAAGCTGTTGAGGGCACAGAGCAGGGACGCTCAGCAGACCTCTCAGTGAGTAGGAGCTTGCCAGGAAGAGCAAGGGGTAGTGGGTCCTGAGACAGGCCCTGGAGAGGGCAGAGAGCAGAGACAGGAGACATGAGCAGGGACACAGGAGAATTTAAGGACAGATGCGGGGCCTTGGATGCCACTGGGAGGGGGCCACTCTATACACAGGCAGGGAGATGGAAGTCACTAATGTGGGGTCAGGGTGATGGGGTCAGATTTCCGTTTGGGGAGCACTCTGCTGGCTGCAGGAGAGCGCCGGGATCAGGCAGAGCACTCAGGACGCCCAGGGGTCCTGAGAGGTGTGCGTGGGCAGAGGCAGCAGAGCCTTCCTTTGGAGAAGGCTTTCCGGAGAGCACACACCCACACCGAGGGTTGTCTACCCGTCTCTCACCTGGGTGCCATGCTTCTAAGGTGGTGTGGCCTAGAGCACTCCACATTCTCCCCGAACCTGGGTCCTGGTCCACAAAGTGGAGACAGTTGTGTCCAGTATCCAGAGCAGAGGGCTGTGGTGATGACTAAACAAGTGAATGCGTGCAAAGCCTTTCGGAACAACTGGCGCTGAGTGCGCGCCAGGGACCACTGCTATTGCTGCAGGCTCACGCCCAGGTGTGAGGCGGGGAGGGAGGGGAGGTCTGGAGAAGGGCAGGCTTCCACTGTGGGAGGGGGCAGCTCCACTGAGGAAAAGCTGGTGGGTGGCCAGAGTGAGGGGTTCATGGCAGTGAACGGGGTTCTGGTGCCCAGGGCTCCGGGCACGACTGGGATGTGGGGCGCAGAGGGCTGCCCACAGGGCCCAGGGCTCAGGGTGGGGGCATGGAAGAAGAGCGGCAATGAGGATATAAAGGCAGGGTTGGGGCGCACGGGGTCACCCAGGGAAGAGCTGGCAGAGGAGGACTATGTCAGGGAAGGAATGGCCCCTGAGGGCTCCCTCCAGGGTCAGGCCAAGATCTGCGCATCCTCACCCCCACCGTCACTGGGTCCTCTGTCCACCGAACAGGAGCAGGGAGAATGGACTTCCCTTCTTCCTGGGACCCGGCATACCAGAGCACATCTGCACAGTGTGCTGGTTGGGGATGTCAGCTCCTCCCTGTGTGGGGACCACGTCCTCTCCAGGCCTCAGTCTCCCCACCAATGATGAGAAGAGGGGCGTTGGGCGAGCCCCTCCTGGATTCCTCCAGCTTCTGCTTCAGAGCTCTGGGTAGCTATGGGTGTGTCACCCTCTAGATTCTGGATTGGGGAGTCTGAGGTCACACACATCTGATATGCAACATGGCTATTCCTCAAAGGGAATGCCCCAGAGATGATGCCCCTGACCCTGCCTTCCTACTTTGTCAGCCTGGATGCAGCACCAAGACAACGTAATGCAACGTAATGCAGGAAACTAGCTCTGGGCACACCAGGCCATCTGGCCCACACTGTCTCGTGCAAGCTGGGTCTAGTTAGTTGATGACCTTTCCCTCTTGGGAAGACCTGTCCCGCAGACCAGACCCTACCAGCCTCACGCGGCTGCCTGGCGTTCAAACCAGCGCTTCCAGGAAGATCTGAATGGTGACGCTCATCACAGGCCACCGACTTCCACTTGGACCTGCTTTTCCATCCTCTGCCCTTGAGGCAGAACCCCAGCCACAGGCCAGGTGAAGGGGACTGTCTGAGTGGAGGAGCTGGACTAATGCCCGGGCTACTGCAGGCCATCCTGGAACCATGGAGCCGGGCCTCTGCCCTGAACGGTGGGCCCACATTGACTCCCCGGGAATGGAATCAGACTGCAATCTCCACAGGGGACACTCTGCATCTTCCTGGTCCCTGCCAGTCTCCCAGGTGACCAAGGGTCCCACCTGCTCACACCTGTCAGAATGGACACAGACTGAGCACCCCATTCCCAGGCACGGAAAAGTGAAAAGCCCCTTCCGCTCCACCCCATCACCTCCCAGACTCGTCAAATAAGAGTCGGAGGGTCCTCGCCCACCATCCTCTTCAGACCCTGCAATGCTAGAGATGGCGAAACTGAGGTCCTGACCAGAGAGGGGGTCCGTGCAAGCTCACACAACCCAGGTGGACAGAGCTGTGTGTCTGTCTGGGAATCGGCCCTCTTGACCCTGTGTCTAAACGCCATGCCACGGCCTGTGTGAGGGTGAGGCCTGGCCAGGCACTGCCCACTGCACCTGCTCTGGAGCACAGATGGGTCCTGCTCCCAGACTCCGGTTTTGAGGCAGCATCACTATCCCCCTTAGAAGACTGTCCTCTTCTTGGCTGGGAGGCTCAGCAGAAACACTTATGCAACATGGCATAGCGTCTCTGGAGACACCCATTTTTGTCCCTGCCTCTCTTTTCTTTTGGAAGTTGGAGCCTCATGGGATAAGAAAGTGGTTTCCAAACAGTGTTCCTGGGAACCCGCGGGGCCATGGCTGCAGCACTCCTCTGGAACCCACACAGCCCAGTGCCCTCCCACACTGTGGAGCCCCAACTTGTGAGGAGCAGGACAGGGCTCCAAGGCTGTGCTCACGTGCCTTCTCCTCCCTGGAGGACCTGGCTGCTTATCTGTGGTAGGGGATTAGCCCTGCTGCCCTACCTTACAGGGCAGCTGTGGGGATGACAGCTGTGAAATGGGAGGGGTCACAAGGCTCAGGAATGTCCGGAGCCTGAGGCTTTGGGGTGGGGTGGGAGAGACAACCTTGTGGCCAGGGCATAGCCTCCTCCTCCCTCCCTCTTTCCTCCCAGGCCCCACAGGGGTCAGGGCCATTAAAGAGGAGGGACATGAATTTGACAAAGACAAATTGGCTTAATTGACCCAAATTAGCAGCAGGGAGGGCCCAATGGCCCAGCTGCTGGTACCTTTAATCACTGTCACCCTGTGTGGTCAGGAACAGCCCCCCTCCCCCAGGGCCATCAGGGTCATCTCCCCTGTGAATGGCCACCTCTCTGGGGTCCTCTGTCAGCAGGAAGTAAGGCTAGGGTTGTGGGGACAAAGATAGCCCCCAGTCAGAGGTCAAAGTCCCTGCAGAGAGAGTGTGGCCTAGATCAGGGCCACCTGGGAGCTGGGTCTTTCCCACTCTGAGTTCATGGCTGCACGGTGGTGAGGGTGGGACGCACTGGGATGGGCTAGCGGTAGGTTGACCCTCAAACTCCCGCAGGGGTGCCGAGCACATTTCGAGTTCTGGGACCTGCTTCTGCTTCTGCCAGTTCTCCCCTGTGTTCTTTAACACAGGACAGCTGCACCCGGTCTCCTTGAACACGATTAGGAGGTACGAGCCAGAGCCCTCCTCGTCTCTGGTGACTTCCCAGGACTCTTGCAGGCTCGTACTGTCAAATTCACACTGGGAGAGGGCAGAGGGACACTCTCCCCACTCCAACCCCGTCCTGCCTTCTGCCTGCTGCCTGCTGGGGCCTGTGCCCTCCCGCTTCCCACCAGCACTGGTGAGGACCCACAGTGCGGGTCAGGCGGCCCCGGGATCCCTGGCCTCCTGCTCACAGTTGTCTACTTCAGAGCATCTGTCGTTTTCTTCCTGCTCGGTTTCTTTGATCTGCCAGAGTGGCCCTTGTAGGCCCTGACACGACCCTCTTACATGCCCCAGCTCTATCCCAGCCCCCGGCTCTGCCCTGGCCACACCGCAACCCTGCTCCTCCCACCCCAGCTCTGCCCCCCAGACACACCAGTCTGTTTGCAGCCCTTCCCTGCTGCTTCTCTCCTCAACCACCACCAGGCCCTCCTCTTCTAACCACATTCCTCTCCACCAGCTCCTGTCTCTCTAGAGATGAATCTAGCTCCATAAATGTTCTACTGGGCTCAGTCCAAGTGCCGATATTATATCTCAGTGCGCACACCTGCGGGTAGAGTCCATTCTAGAGTCACTGAGAGCAAAATCTCAATCTCAATCTCTCTCTCTCTCTCTCTCTCTCTCTCTCTCTCTCTCTCTCTCTCTCTCTCTCTCACACACACACACACACACACACACACACACACACACACACACACACACACACTCCAATTATAAACAGACTGCTAATCATCAAAAGTTCCTTGGAGGAGCACCCAGTGGCCCAGATGTTAAGCCTGCATCTGGGGCACAGTCCACATACAGCCCAAGGACCCGGGCTCGTGGACCAGGACTGCGGAAAATGGCATTATGAACAACTCAGTCATGAAATGCTTCTTTCTCTCTTCCTCCCGCCTGCCTTCCTTCCTCTAAAAAATAAATCAGTTTACTAAGTTCATGGACATTAGCTCATGGACATGTTCATTGGAAACACATTTCAGTACCTTTCTCTATAAGACAACATTATCAGAAACAGCTCTGTAACAGTCACGCGACCGGGCCGGGCTAGCCCGCCAAACAGATTTTACCTATAATGCATTCGATAATGAATTATTGAGCACCTATTTCACGTACAGTGAGACTGAACAGTGGCTTTAAGAGTATTACCTTGAATTCTGGGTCTTGGAACAGAAGACTAAATGAGAGAAAGGAGATGGAAAATGGGAAAAGTTTCTCTTTACGTCATTTCAAAAGAGGAGAGATTCATCTTTGACCTCTTTTCTACACTCTTCCTCCTCCTCCCTGGCTCCAGGGCCTCCGTGTCTCCCCTTCTCACCCTCCAGGGACCCCAGATTGAGGTGTCCCCTTCTAGGCCTGTCCCAATTCTAGGAAGTTTGACAAAACGCAGGCTCTCAGGTGCCTCCTGTCCAGCCTTCCTGAGTCAGGAAGAAGGTGGTGCTTACCCTGCTCTCTCCAGGACTAGGGGGTCTTGATCTAGTGAGTCTGTTTGGTTTCCCTCTAGACTCACCCAGCGGCCTGGGCCCCACCCTGACTAATGAACTCAGTCTCTAGGCTGGAATCCAAGGTGCCAGCATGTAAAACAAAGCTCTTGAATGTGCAGCCACAATGAGACCACTGCCTGAGCTGCTCTGTCTCATTCCTGCACCCGCTTCCCTTCCCTGCGTCTGCACCTTCCCAAAGCTCATGCCCGCCTTCTCCCTGCTCTCTCCTCCCCTCCGTGGGGCAAGCAGCTGCCTCTCTCATGCACTCTGTAGGGGTTACCGATGAGGTTCTAAAAGCCCATGCAGGGACCCCCATCAGACAAGCCTGCCCTGAAGTGCGGAGAGGACGTACTCATTGCCTAGGAAACTGACCACTGACGTCATGGGCAGTGCACACCGGAGGGACGGGAGCAGGTGCCCCATGGGGGGTTCCTTATATAGGTTTCTAGAATGTTCTTAATGTGGGTAATTCATCATTCCTGCTCTGATTCTCTCTCCACCTTCTTGTCGTGGAAAACCCCATGTCTGTTTCTTTTGAGGAGACCAACTCGGGGGAGCCCTGGGGACCCCACTCTGCTCTCTCTTACAGTTTGCCTTAGGTTGGTGATGTTCCATTTGGTTCCATCCCTCTCAGTTCTCCTGGGGATTCTGTCCCTGCCTCAACTGTGACACTTATTTCCTTCTGCTTGGTCGCTGACCCAGCAAGGCTCTGTGGGGTCTGGATGATGAGCCCACGTGTTGGGGTCAACAGTCTGTGGGAACCGAATGCCTGGGGCTGGAAGTGGGAGGCTGGGCTTGGCAGCAGGACCCTGGAGGGGCTGGCTCTGCCTGTCTTCCAGCGGGAGGGTGGGGTTCTGTTTCCTCACCCCTGGAAGCCCTCCACCCTCCACTGCTAGGCTCTCAGCCTGGGCCTGGAAGCTCGAAGCTCAGCTGAGTGCAGACCCACACCCCCAAGTTGGTGGAAGGGAGCTTTACATTTGTAACAATT
>RJWH01011655.1:0-11334 GCA_004363575.1 Solenodon paradoxus | reverse complement strand
GTTCTCTTTCTCAATGCTGTCTTGGCTATTCTGGGTCCTTTGTGTTCCACGGGAATATTAAGATGGTTTTTGTATCATTTGGAAATTGCCTTTGGGCATATCGATATGTAAAGCATCGAAGGTGTCATTTATCTTCCTAATCTTATATCTTAATCTACAGGTGAACTATTTTCAGTCAGTTGTCTCCTTCATATTGGATTGTATTCATGGATTGTACCTTACTGAAACACCCTGGCGTTCCTCAGCTAACACACTTGATCACGGTGACTTATTCTTTAAGTGGATTCTTGGATTTATATTGCTAGTAGCCTGTTGAAGAATTTTTGCTTATGATAAGAAAGAATATGGGTTTGTCATCTCTTTTCTGTGCTGACAGTGAGATGCTAGCCTCACCAGTTACTTGGAAGAGTTCCCTGCGCGTGTCTTCCGGAGTAAATCGTGTCGAATTTGCTGGAGATTTCTGTGTATTTAGTAGAATTCACCAGTGGTATTATGGCGATGACACGATTTTTCAAAGCTTTTTATCCACCGATTAGATTTCTAAGAGATGGCGCACAGTGCACACTTTTTCACAGGGGGTGACTTTCGGTAGCTCGTGGTTTTAGGTGACTGATCAGTTTCCTCTAAGCGTTTCATATATGTATACATGAAGTATTACCATCCTGTCTCAGTAACAGGTACTTACTGAGTCTCAACTGAAATCTCTTTCATTCCATTTGTAATGTGTTGTTTGTTTCCACTGTCGGTCCTGCTGGCGGTTTATCCACCGTGTTGGCCATTTCAAGAATCGGCTTTTCAGTTGTCTATTTTTTGTTTTTGAAATTTCATTAATTCTCTTTTCATGTTTTAGTAGAATATACTGATTTCTTCCTCACTGATCATTTTAATTTCCATTCGGGATAACTCCTCAAAACTCCACCGTCGGACGAGCCGAGGGCAGGAGGATTCTTGGATTTATATTGCTGTGTGCGTCGACTCTTAGTCTGGACCCCGTGCTCCCTGGGTGACTCGGCCTACCTCACCCCACTTGATCTGCAAACGCCCTGAATCTGGCCCTGTCCTCCATCCCACCCCTGGGCCCCGCTGGCCACATCACAGTCTCCCCTGTAGATCACTTAACCCCTAGCCAGGCCAGACTGTCTTCACGGAGAGTCCCAGGCTCAGGAATCAGCCATCTCCACCTGCCCGAACCCCCGCTATGCAGGCCTCTGAGATCTCACCAGTCATCCCTGAGCCCGGAGAAGCTCCTGGCTCCACTCCTGTGACACCCAAGTGTGAGGGGAGCGAAACCTCTTTTACAGACGCTCCCCTTCAGTTCTTGACACACCTTCCTTGTCCTGGTGTCTGATCTCTGACAGCCATGCCACAGTGGGACTCTGTCCCCCCCACCCCCGTACCCCCCCTGGACGGGCATGGGCGCGCTTCTCTGGGATTGTCTCTTACGGGAACCCCAGCCTCCCCACATTATCCCGAGGACACGGGGGGGGGGGGGGGGGAGCACTGTGAGCTTTGTACCCCCGGGAGCCGTAGGAGACTGTTCTGTCACATCTCCCCTCCCCTCCCCTCCCTCAGGTATGAACAGAAATAGAGCTAGAAACCGTGGAGTGGTCCCCTGCGCCAAGGCATCCCAGCTACTGCCTAGGAGGAGCCTGGAAACGTGCCTGAGGGAGGGGTGCGGCGATGTTTCATACAAGGTGATATTAGCGGTAGCCTTTACCAGACCCACTCAAGGTGGAGTGATCAGGTCGAGAGCTCTATTGAAGGGGTTTGAGGCACAAGTCATCTCAGGAGAAGCTGAGGCACTCCGCCCCTTTGCTGTGGAGTGCCCCAGTGGTGGGGAGCAGGATGGATCAGAGGAAGGAGCCATCACTGCAGGAGCGGAGTCTCTGAGAAGGGAAGGGATGGGTCCTGAGCAGGGGTGAGGGGCTGCTCTGTGTCTGGAGCCTGTGTGCAGAGGGGCGGAGGCGAGGGCCGGGACAGAGGCTCCTGGCATTGGGAAGCTCAGAGTGTGGCGTGGCTTCCTTCTTCCCATCCCATGAATTACTGGGGAGATCACTGCCTGGAAGAGGAGCAGAGTGAGTAATGCAGTCGTGCAGGGAGGAAGAGAGCAAACGTGAGACTAATTCAGTGAGGTCTGGGTTCTGTCATCAGTGCGCCCGTGCACAGATGCAGGCAGAGCCCGGGTCTGCGCTGAGGCCTCCCGAGAGGAGGAAGGAAGGAACAAAGAGGGAGAGGCAGAGTTTGGAGCTCTGGCCAGCCTGGTAGAAAAGGCCTGGTGGATGGGGGGAAGGCACGGGTGCCTGGATTCTGGTTCCAGGGGGTGAAGGTGGTGGGTGCTTGGGGGTTACAAGGAGGGAGCCGATTTTAGTGGTGATGACAGAGGGCAGGGGTATGCTAAAAACTGACACCTCTATTGGAACAGAAGGAGACACACAGACCAGTGGAGTATAATCGAGACCCCCGTCCCCCGCCAAAAAACTGCTCCCCTATGTGCAGCAAATTCATGACAGAAAGCCAAGAACAAACAATAGTGAAGGAAAGTCTGTCCCAATCCTGGAGCTGAATCAACTGCAGATGCAATCCCCCGCAAGGAGAAAAGGAATGGAAAAAAAATAATTGAGATTATTAGTTGGCGCCGTACAGAAAGATTAATTCGAAATGGACCAAAGACTTAGATGTAAGACCTGAAAACATAAAATACATAGAGGAACACATAGGAAAAAATGTTGCAGATCTCAATCTCACATCTCTTCGGGGAAGTGACAACGAAGGCAAAGGACACAAAAGTAATACTGAACAATCTACACTACACCAGACTAAAACTTTCAGTGTAGCCGAAGAAACTGCCGCTAAAACAAAAAAGGCAACCCACTGAATGGGAACGGGTGTTTGCAAAACACACCCCCACGCGAGAATAAGCTCTAACGTATATAAAGAGCTAATACAACTCCACTTCATATAAGCCAATGGCCGACTTAAAAATGGTCTGAAGACCTGAAAAGAACCCCTATTAGCGAAGACACACTGGTGGCCCGCAGACACGTGAAAACATGCTCTCCATCACCCACCATCAGAGACATGCAAGGAAAAACCACAAGGAGCTATCACTTCACACCAGTGAGAATGGACTCCATCAAATAGACGGAAAAAAAAAAAAAAGAAAAAAAAAAGCAAATGTTGGAGAGGGTGTGGAGAATAAGGAACCCTCTCCAGTGTGGGCGCAAACCTAGATCGATGCAACCTCTTTTGAAAACAATATAGCGATGCCTAAAAAAGAAAGAAAGAAAAGATGGTGGTGATATTTGCTCTGGCGATCCCGCTTATAGGCGGACCTATATGGAAAAAAACGAATTAAAAAGTATCGCACCCCTCTGTTCATGGCAGTACTATTAACAATAGCCATGACTTGGAGACAACCTAAGTCCCTGTCAACAGAAGTGTGCAAAGAGACTGGTATATATACTCGTTGCGATCCATGCTGCTGTTATCAAAGATGAAATTGTGCCTTTTGCCAACAATCTGATCGGAGCTGAGGAGATCATGCTGAGTGAGAAGAGTCAGAAAGGAAAGGAGAATTAGGACAAGGAAGGGAGGATTAGCAAGGTGGTGATTGATACAGGATGCCGGGGCTAAGGTGGCAGGTGAGGTGTGAAATTCAACATACAAAGTAGCATACAGCCAGGTGAAATCACAGAAAAGAGTTTGAGGCTTTTCCTAATGGCGGGGATACCGTTTGAGGTCCTCGACAGAGGAGGGGGGGTGGGGGGGGGTGATGGTGTTCTGATGGGGAGATCTCTGAAGTGCACAGGCTCAGGTGTACCCAGGTCTGCCTCCTAGGTCCTGCAGTGGCCAGGAGGGATTCTGTGAAGGCTGAGGACTGTACGGGGATCGAGGGAGGCGTCGGGGCACAGGGTGAATGTGTAGGGAGAATGACCAGCAGATTGGTCCGATCCGCACGTGCCTGGACACGCAGGTACCACGTCTGATCCGCGCCTTCGAAAAGGCATCTCCCATAAAACGTTCCGAAACTCTGGCCGGGAAATGGGAGCCAATCGGCAAGCGTCCCACGCGCAGGCGCAGAATTCAAGAGGGTAGCACCGCCCAGGCCGCCCGGGTCCTGCCGGGACTTCCTGCTGCTGTTTCCCTGGCTTCCGGGCGGGTCCTGAGTGGGCTTCGGCGCTCCGCTAGGTTTGACCAGGTCGCTCGTCACCAACGGTTGACCCTACGGGTACATTTTTGGTTTTCACATGCATCCGCGGTCCTTCTGGCAGGATAATAAAGCCGTGCGCAGAACGGAGGGAATTTGCTCAGGAGTTTGTTTCCGTCCGTATCTTTGGTCACTAGATGGCAGTGTGGTGTCGAGCGTAATGCTCTCGCGCTCCTTCACCCGCCCTTTTTATTGGGAAAAAAACTACCCAGAGGCCTTTCAGCCTGTAGTGTTCAATTCTGGGTTTGCGCTTGCTAGCCAGGTTTGTTTCTTTTGGCTCTCAGTTTGGGACAATTATTATTTTGATTTGTTTTTTAAAAGGAAAGGTGTTGTCTGGAGAGGGGGAAGAAGCATCTTTATTTTTTTTAAAAGCATCTTTATTTAGCTGTTCTCACTGGCTGCCTCCCCCACAGGCCTAGACTGGAACCCTGGGGAATGTGACTTGCTCCTTGGGAGGGGACTGACTGAACTGCTATCCACCTGGGCATACCTCTGGAGGAAACGATTATCCATTTACCTTCCTAAAACGTTATGTCATTTAGTGTCAATACGTATATTTCGATGCGGGTACCCGGCACTGGTGACTGGGTCGTCCTGGAAAGAATTCCGGGGGCGACGCCTTGTCCCAACGCCACGTGGCAAAGCTTATTAGAAGACAGCAGAAGTGACTCGGGCAACTTGGGGTTACAGGAGCAGCAGGGCGAGTTGTTAAAATGGAGTCTCAGATGTGGGACGAAGGGACCTCCCTTAGGGAGTACCCAGGGGTCGCGGCTCTCGCGAGAGGCAGAGTTCAAGGGTAGGGGGTAACCAGGGGGCGTGTCTCCGGTTCAGGTTGTTAGGGAAGGGTTCCAGCTTTTCCAGCCAGTTTCTTCTCCCCTAGCCCTCATGGTATTTTTCTTTTACCTCTGTTGAAATGTTAAAATTTAGTTTCTTTTTAGAGGAAAGGTGCAGTTAGGGATGAAGGAGAGGAGAGTCAGGCAGGCAGGAAGAGAGGAAAAGCAGCATTTATTTATTTTTATGCCTTGTTCCTCTTGATCTTAAACCAGACACCTTGGGATGTTCGTGGACTGCACCAAACCTGTACACCAAGGGCCGCAGATCCTGCATGTATTTCCGAATATGTCTATAACTGGGAGGGAGAGCAGAAATAACCCCGATCCCTTTCTCAATGGCGAGAGGATGCGGCAAGTTCCTCTTGACCCGGACAGCAGTCTGGAACGGCCCGGTAGAAAATCCACCCCCGACCCCGTCATGCTGGTCAAGAAAACGGGACGGACCGTGATCAAAGTTTATGGTCACCTGATCGGGCATAACAAGATGCAGCTCTGCCAGGCGCACTAATAAGCCAAGAATGGCAATGGTCGACCTCAGCAACCAGCAGCAATCGGCTTGAAGGCCAACCAGATTCACTCAGTCAGACGACTGACACCCCGATCTAGTGCTCTCCCTTCCCATCCGGCGGTTTTCGCCTTTCAACACTCTGCCCCTGGAGCAGCTGGGTTGCCTCTTCACCTCCCTGGGTTGACTCCGTCTTCTCGGTTCCCCGCCAATAAATCCCCAGCTTGCTTACTTGCTTACTCGCTGCGTCTGTGTGATCTCTTGAGCGACTACCATCTTACAAATGGGAAATTTGATGTACTCTTCCAAAGACACCTGCTACATTTTTTGCTCTATGAGTACTCACATCTGGAGTTCCAGAAGCAAGAAACCTGTACCTAGCACTGTGTTCTGAATCTGTATTTGCTGAAAAAATGAACAGTACCTGTTTTCGTCCGGGGGCTATACTGCGTACACAGGCAACTACTTCGTAATCCTGGGATCATCCCAGATGTGCTACAGCGGGGACACGTGTGCGTACCTGTTTCCTCCGTTGCCCTGGGACCTTGTGTCCCTGGAAGATTTTTCCAGGGCATGGCCTGTGCATAAAAGGAAGTAAAGTTAAAGCACAGGGGTGAAACAAGAGAGGTTTAGCTCCCAGTCCCAGAGGTAGAGAGAGAGGGAAGGGGAGCTGGGGGGGGGGGTGTCTTCCAGAGTGGGAGCAGCGACCACATGGAGTGGGGTGTCAGTTTTTAAGGTATCTGGGAGCTCCCTTTCAGTCCCCAACTGGTCCTTAAGCATTCTGAGGTGGGGCAGATAGTCTCACCTGTTCCCGAATTGATTGGAGGGTTTCCTATTGGCCCCGCGATGTTTGATTTCCTTTCAGTAGCCCTGCCCCTGGGCTCACAGGTTTGGAGTCTTGGCGGTTTGCCTGTACTTGAAACTTGATGGTGCTGGCTTCCTGGTTTTGGTCTGTTCAACTGGGCTGGCGCCACTGTGGCTCTGTGCTGATGCCTGGGTTCAGTCAGCTACAGCGAGCTATTATTTTCTGACCCCGGATTTCCCTTTTCCTGCACTCCTCCGCGCACACCTGCCTAGCCACCAGTCACATGAACCCTTTTCCTAGGAACCTTTTGTCTCCACCTCTCAACCCGCACGCCCCCTTTCCATTTTAAGCCATTTCGCACTTTATTATGAACAATTACTATACTGTTCCATGTTTCAAAAACTTTTCCGGGCTCTTTTACACTCGTCCCCAGTGAGTCTTTTCTTTGATTCTTGTGTTTAGTACAGGAACTCATACTTTAAAGCACTGTGTACAGCCTGACAGACCTGCAAACTGAATGTTGGGGTCCGCTTTGAGGAGCCCCGAGGCCCTTGACATTTGATTCCTCTGTGGGCAAGTTTGCACTGGTGGTACATGCCACTGTGTGTCTGCCTCTTCAAACCCCACCTGTCTCTGGGTTCCCTCCTGTCCAGATCTCTGCCTGCCTTCTCCTCCTTAGCTCCCTCTCACTTTAGACCCAGGTTTTCCCTGTACCCTCCACAAAAGGTCCTGACCATAGTCCTAAGTCTCAGTCATAAGTCACATTCACACCCTGGATGTGCTGACCTCCACACGAGGTGAAATTTCCAAAATCCTGCAAAGGAGACAAATCTATTGAGCAGTTAGGAAAAACTGGGGAGCTTTTGAGCTCTGGACCTGTATCAGTAGCCCACCTGTTAATACAAGCAGGCCGGCCTGAGACTGGTTTGATGGGGTCAAATGAAAACCGTAATGGGGGTTTAGCGAATGCTGATGGAAAGCACCCTCTTAAAGATAGGACAGGTCTTTTGAAGGCTAGCCCACAAGAGACAAGGAGAAATAGAAGGCACAAGACACAAAGAAACGGAAAGTCTGCATGGACAGAGGGAACTCTGCTGAGCGAGGTAAGGGAGAACGGGAAAGACATCTTATGCTGTCGCTCATATGTGGTATAGAGAGAGACCAAACGAATGAACTAAATCAAGCAAAATGGACTTTGAGTCATTAAATCAAATTAGCGGTTGCAGGTAGAGAAGGGGGACGTTGGTTGACAAGTTGGGTAGAGGAGATCGACTGTATAGGGAAGGAGGAACTGAAATGATGGTGAGGTTGATGTATTAGATGCAGATGCGGACTTACTATGAGGCACACCTTAAACCTATAAGATGTCGTGATACGTTCCTAGTAACAGGATAATGCTTATTTAATAACATTAAACTGAAAAAGAGGGGTCAGTTATATGGCGAAGGAAGAACTGGACTGGTGATGGTAAACTCAGTGTGCTACATACAGATGTGGATTTAAAATGATGCACGCCTTAAAGCTGTAGGATGCGAAATGCAACCGTCCATCATAGCGCCAATACTTTTGATATCTAAAAGGTGAACAACCTGATGAGGTGAGCAATGAGCTGAGACACGCTGATGAGACGCTGGGTCATCCAGAAGGAATTCGTGGAGAGAGAGTCGGTCAGGAACACACAGCGAGTTGATTAAAAGCAGGAATAGATAGCTAAGGTTACATTAAGAGAATGCACACGTGTGCGTGTGTGGGACCTAAGCCGCCTGCCTCTCACTCAGGCTAGATGGAGAGTCAGGGGCTCTGGGCGCGTCCAGGTAACCTGGAGAGAGAGGGCAGGAGTATCTCTAGGGGTGTGTCCTAGACGCAGGTTGCTAAGCCCACATCAGCTGGTGGGGTCTCTCTCAGGTTTTGCCAGTCAGTCCACCATCATACATCTGTCTGTATACTGCCCTGTAGATTTCAAGTTAAGTTGTCCCCGCATCAAACTCACACAACCCACGTGCCTCTTCATGGTTTTTATTCAGTGCCCATTAAGTCGGACATAGTCCTCCTCAGGGTGTCAAACTTAAAAATGTGCATCAAGCATTACCCACCACTTCACCTGGCCCCCTAAAGGTGACCTCGATCCAGCTCGAAAATGTTTGTGGGCCTGTTTCCTCAGTTGTCCTGGGAGATTGTATCTCCGGGTAGATTTTTCCAGAGCAAGGCCCAGCTTTGCTGGATGCTTTGTACATACAGTGGAATTTTTTTCTTTCCTTTTTTTTTAAGGTGCAGGCAAGAATGAAGACTAGCAGGCAGGCAGACAAGGAGAGGAGGAAAAAGAATCTTTATTTTATTTTCGTTTGGTTGTTCACACTGGTTTTCCACAGCCTCCCATGAACCCAGCGGGTATGTGGCCTGAGCTCCTTCAGAAGCGATTGACCTAACAGCTACTCCACCAGGGCCCGCCATACAATTCAGTCTTATTCCACTTAAAAAACGGGTGTGTGTGTGCGTGCGTGTGCGAGCGCGCGCAACAACACTGATGAAATTAGAAGGCACTATACTAAGCGATACAAGCCAGTCACGATACTGTGTGAGTCCACTTAGATGTGGCACCTAGAGCGGTCCATTATAGAGAAAGAATAGCGGAGGGCACGGGCGGACAGGGGCAGCGGGGAGGCAGGTTGCATGGAGGCGAGGACTGGACAGGTGCTAGTACAGAGTTTCAGCTTTGAAAGAAAAGAGTTCTGAAGATGGAGGATGGTGATGGTTGCACAATAATGAGCACTTTAACATGCTAACTGTATGTATTTCGTTCTCAGCAAAAGGTTTTGTAACAAAATCGGGTTTTCTGTTCTCTTCTTCTCTTGTTTAAAGGTAAAACCTCCGGTGGCAGGAAGCGGGAGCACTGCACGGACACCAGAGGCCTGAGGCGCGCAGTTAGAAGCCCCAGATCCGAATGCAGACCCGCCCCCCGTAATGCAGTGCTTTTTCCCGTTCCGCCACCGTTGCAGCCGCAGTGGCCTCGCTCCGGGGGCGGGACGAGGGAAGGCTGCCGCGCCCTGGACGGGCTGGAGTTAATTCGATCCGGACACCTCGGCACCGCGCAGTCCCCTGGGCTGCGCATCCTCACTCCGCGGGTTTCTCGGCGGGAGGGTGGGGTGCTGGGTTCGGAAAACTCGCCTAGAGCAGCGAGTTCGCAGGCTTTCCGTTTCTCTCGCCGCTAGATGGCAGTGTTGCGCGGCCGTGCCGCCCTGCTCCCTCTCGCCCCCTCCCTTTGTGCTGAAAAAAACAAACTGCGCCGACCTTTTTCCAGAAAAACAGCAAGTATTCTCCGCACCTGCGCGCTGGGGCCTCCTTTGGGCCCAGGCGCCTTTAGGCCGCTCCTGGCCAATTCTCTCTGCAAGTCAACCTAGCTTTTACTTTTCTTGTTGTCACCTAATTGTTTGTGGGGCGAAACTTTTTTTTTTTTTTTTTTCATTGTGAACTGGTTTTCTCAAGGGCCTCGGGCTTTTTTTCACGGACGTGTGTTTCCCGTCACTCACTGCTGTGGTCGGTCGTTGTCTCCCCAGTGTTTTCTTCCATTCCTTCCAGGACTCATCTTCTGTTATAGTAATAAGGATAGATCACATTAAGATTGTATTAGAATTTAGAATAGAAAATACTTACAGAAATACTTTTAATAGAAATACTTTGAGTGAACCATTGAACCTAATATGAAGAGTGTAAAACCCCAAATCGAAACTAAAAGGGTAAAACCTGTAAACATGGATAAACATGCCATTTGGCGAACCCCTGTGTATGCGTGTACATCATAGGGAACCTGTTGATCCAATATTTACAGAAAATTTCAACATTTTATATATATGCATTGTATTTCAACAAAATGATTAATACGGAAATGATTTTCTAATACACATAACTGAATGCTGAAAGTAGAAAATTGAAAATTGCTCTTTAGGCCGATTTAATATCTTCAAATTCTGTCACTTCAAGTCTTGTCAAATAGTGCGGTGCCCCTTCATTCTCTTCCCCAAGCAGTGCAAACACTTAGGGAATTAAAAATATGTGACTTTAGCAATCAGTTCTGACCTCTTCTGAAAAAATTGTTGGAGTTTGTCATATTTTTTGTTTTCAAGATCTCCTCACTGGCTTGTTCATGAAGTATATTTCATACGACACAACTGACTGCTGAAGGTAGGGGACTGAAATCATGAGGCAAAAAAAACCCTCCAGGCATATATAAAACTTAACATTTTGTGAGGAAAAGCCTCTAAGGATATTTCTCAAAAGCATTAGTGGTCGTTGGTTTATGGAGGGTTCACACTGGGATGCTGCCTGAGTCACCAGACAGGCCCTTTCCTGAGCACTAGAGGCCAAAGAGGCCAAAGTTTATCTACTCTGGTTAAGGATTCCTGTAACCATCAACTTAATGTTTTACCCTAGACAAAAGGAGCCCCAGACCACCAAAAGGGACCACCCAAATGCCAGAGGCTAGTACACACATGGAGGCTGGGAAGCTGCTGACAGAATGGAACCAAAATTCCTTTTGGCTCCTGAGGCTTTTAGAACTAAACTGGGAAGTCTCTCTTCCATCTCACCTGCAGCCACAGGCAGTGATGGCCTGCTCTTTGGTATTCACAAGCAATCCCTTGTCAACAGCCCTTCCTCAGGCTAAAGGAGGACTATAAATGCAAGAATCTCGGCCATCCGGGAAGCTCTTCCTGCCTAAGAGACTATCGCCTGCTTTGCTTTCTTTCTCCTCCATTTTCCCTAGAACACTTATAAACTGCACTCTTAATGCTCAAGGGTTCCTTCTTGAGCCGTTCCCCGCCGAACCCGTTTAAGCACAGGTGACCAAGGGTGCCTCTGCCAACTCGTCAGGGCTGGACTTACATGTACGACCCAAGATACTTAAGATACTACTTTTGACCGAGCATAAATTACACGGTAGACAAACACGTGCTGCACGAATCACACGCGGTTTATTTACCGGAGTCCC
>RJWH01011654.1:0-11336 GCA_004363575.1 Solenodon paradoxus | reverse complement strand
ATACTGGATAAAGAAGGGGCTCACTTTTCTGAAGGATCTGAGTATTAGAGTGGTGAGACATATGATTGGAAATGACTGGACAAGATCACATTGCCTTATGGTCACCTGCTGTCTGACAGTCCCAAATTGGCAGTGGAGCATCAAGGGATGTGTTTTCAGTGAGGGATGTCAACAGGTCTGTGTCAAGAGCCCTTACTGGGTTAGAGGATGCAACATGGTAGTTGGGGTGATGGCAAAGGCCATTGATGTGGCCCTTATCTGTACAAATGATAGACGTAATATTAAAAAGTAAGTGTAGCAAAGGTATGTAGTACTTCTTATGTGCCAGGGACTATTTGAAGTGCTTCACACATGCATTCAGTATTCATAACAACTCTAGGAAGTAGGTTCTTCGTTGTGCAGTTGTGGAAATGAAGGTAAAATGACCACCCAAGACTTCACAGTCTGTTCAGAGCTGGTATTTGAACAGGAGCAGTTCCTCTCTACTATCTGGTCTCTAAAACATTACAGAAGTAGAAAATAACATATTCTAACATTCAGAGATGTGGTTTTTTATATCTAAAATTGAGACATCTGTTACAATTACTGATGGTTCATAGTTTTTCTGGGACTGTTGACACTTTCTTGGGGATATAAAAATAATTATTTTCTTAAATTCAATGACACACACTATTAAACTGTCATATTCTTTATTTTCTTCCTGTCATGGTGCACAGGGTCTCCCACACATTGGTGTTTGGAGAAGATCTTCAGCACCAGTAAGAGTCAAGATGGGACTGTGTCAGGCACAGTGGTATGATCGGCCTTGGTGGTCATTAGTGCAAATGTCAGAAGGACATTCAGTGACTAAGTAGGACAAAAGATGTGGCTACAATGCCCAACAAGAAATTGCAGGGCAGCATAGAGGTCCCTATGTGTGTTTGGGAACCCCTCTCCTTGAGATACATAAGAATCTCCCCATAGCAGGTGCCATCCTAGATGATACAAGGGTTTGGAGAAGAAAGTCTAAATGACTGAGTACTTAGCTAAACTGAAGGAACTGACAGAAGCAGATATAATTTCAAAAAGGTTTAGTATTCTTTAATTACTAAGTGCACAATTATTTTTCACTACATCAACAGAAATAGGAGATTCCAAAGACGAAAAAGAAGTTTTATAGGAAGTTAAAGAAGACTGGACTGTGTGTATCTGGGTATAATGAGTGTAAACTTTCAGCCTCACAACATTATTTATTCATTGGTATCCTTCATCGTTATTAAAATGAATTAAGGCAAGTTGTGCAATGAGTGAAGGATGTGGAGGGAGGGAATTCAGAAATCCAGGGGTGTCCATGGTGGCCTGGACACCTAGCGCTCTCAGGGCCCCATGGCCTGTCTCATGCCACATGGCATCTGGCAGGTCTCCATCCGTCTGTCTCCCAGCGCCCTATTCTCCCCACTCGCCATGAGCAAGCTGAATTTGTTCAGGCTCATTTCATGCCCCAGCAAATGATTTTACTTTATTAAGCACAATGTTGCCAAGAAGCCCATCACGTCCCTTCCTGCCCACAGAATCCAAGCTAAATCCCTGAGAGAGAGAATTTAGGAAGTCTGCATCATCAGCTCCAGACCTGGTGGGGTAAGAGGAGCATCAGCCCAGAAAAGTTGTCCATGAAGACCTCCCAGGATATTGTCAAATAGGTTAGAGATTTGGATAATCAGAGTCTTTTTTAGAAGAACTGTAGAGTCTCTCTGGGAAATGACAGCATGTGTCAAACTCGAAAGGGGGTACAAATAAAACAAGTGGGAGAACGGGGTTGAGTTGTTGGTTTGGGGAGACTTCTGGAGCTTTAAGGGTTGAAAACCATTAACACTTTTCACTGTCTATGGTCATAATCAATGGGTAGAGACCAACATCAGGACTTCCCCAGTTCCCAGGGTTGAGTTCACCTCTTTCAAGTTCACAATGGTGCAAACTCAATTCTTGGCAATTTTCTCTTAACATGCAGCACAGAACTTCCATAAACATCAAGAGAACCAAAGCAAAAGGAGAGAAACGATAAGTAACACTTAGTCTAGAGAGGACTTTCTGGTTCCCAGGAAGGAAGTCCTTCCGGTTTCCTCAAGTTGGGGGAGGGGTGGCACTCCATGTAGCAAATGTGTATGATTTGTCCGCCCATAACCCTTCCTCCATCTTCTCAGTACTGTTTCTCCTTCAGGAAACTGCGTCCCCTCAGTTAATATGGTTCTAGAAGGAAGAGGTTGTCAGTTATATCCTAGACTAATCAATGGGGATAATCCACCCTTTAACCGGAGGAATTAGTCTAGTGGTGAACACATGATGGAGACTGGGTCAGTGCATTCTGGGAGCACAGCTCTCTATCTGATAGAACCGCAAACACTAAGAACAAATTAGCTTTGAGTCACTAGTGACTATCTACAGCAGAAATAGTCTATAGAATGAAGTTTAAAGAGAAGGAAGGAGAAGGCAAGCCCTAGCAATATTCAGCCCCTAAAGCCACTTGAATCCTTGAACTGCTCAGTCAAATCAGCCAATAAATGCTTTTTTCTGCTCAAGCTAGTTTGGCATGGGTTTTCATCATTTGTCACTAAATTGCTCTGTCTACTGCAGTGCACTTATATGGGAATCCAGAATCTGGATCTTCATTCAAACAATCAGTGTTGCCCTGCTAATCTGCATCAGTTTCACGCAGCTACTGTCGCTAACTGACTTCTTTGTCCTTTATTGTCCACTTATCCTCTATCACAGCTTCTATGCCCTCATGGCTCATGTTTCCAGAGACATTCAGCATCCTCAGACTTAGCAGAGGTACATCTCACTTCATTGATTCTCTGCTCTCTGGAGACCTCATGATCTTCCAACTTCTGTTCCTTCTGCTCACTCTTTCATCATTAAGAAATTCCCATCTACAAGTTCATTGAAGGATATGATGCAAAAGTTTCATCTATTTGTGCTGAACCCTGGCACAGATCACTGCATGGCCAAACCATTGATGTATTTTGTACTTATGTATTTAGTACTGACAACTATTTCATGTAATTCTAAATGCCATTATCATTTTTTTGTTTTACATACTCATTGCTAGTATATGCAATCAATTTTTGTATGTTGATCTTTTGTCTTGCAATATTGCACTTATTAGCTCTAAGAGTTGTGGTCTTTTTTTTTTCCTTTGATTCCCTGGGATTTTCTACACAGACCATTAAGCCATCTGCAAATAGGGACAATTATATTTTTCATAAGGTCAAAATTGATAGAACTGAAAAAACTAACTACACAAATCCACATTTACAGTTGGAGACATCAGTAATTGATAGATCACATGGGCAGAAATCAGTGGGGATAAAGATGGCTTGAATAGCACTATCCATCAACTTGATCTAATAGACATTTATAAAATACACCAAGCAGTGCTTTCCACTCCTTGTGCAGCTGTGAGTAATGGTTCCAAAAAGTACCTAAAATATGGAGCTGCAACAAATTATTGAATACTGGGCAAACTGACCAATGTGTTTACTCATTGTCTATGCACTGACGGCTCCCCCACCCCCAGCTGAGAGAATGTTTCCACATCATCATTTTCCTAAGGGAACAGTCTTAAGGATAATCTGATAGGAGGTGAAAAAAGATCTGCATATAGCAGTTCCTTGAGATTGATGGTAAGATCTCAACTGATAGAACCTACCCTGCTGGTTTTATGGGTACCATCAGCATTGACAAGACTGGAGAGAATTGCTTTTTGATCTATGACATCAAGAGTTGCTTTGCAGATCATCATATTAGGCCTGGGGAGGCCCCAGAAATCTGTACAGAGTGAGAAAGATCCTTGTGGATGGTGAGCAGAGAGGCTAACCTAGGAAAGTCTGATTTGATCATTAGCAGAGAGAGACATCCTGATGTTTGTGATGTGGTCCATGTGAAAGATGCCAAAGACACAATTTTGCCATCTGACTCTCTGACATGTTCGTTATCGGCAAAGGCAGCAGACCTTGGAGTTCTCTCTCCTGCCTCAGTCTTACTGAAAAGACAGACAAGAGACCAACCAGCATACAGAGCACTGGGTAAAATGATCTATGGGTAACATGATTGGGACTATTTTTACTTCATTAATGATAATATAGCATGACAATAAAATACTCCATCCAATAACCACACGATACACAATCTTCTCAAACTCACAAGGAATATTTAACAGGATAGACCACATCATGGGCTATAGCATACACCTTGCAGTTTAAAAAGAACAAAAATCTTACAGTGTATTCACAAACCACAATAGAATTAAATTAGAAATAAAAAACAGAAATGTAGCTAGAAAAGTGGTAAATTAGTTAAACAACATATGTATAAGGAACGCATTATCGAAGAAGGGTAAGATAAATCTAAAAATATTTTCAGCGAAGTGAAAATACAACTTATCAAAACCTACAAGATGGAGCAAAAGCGATGCTTAGTTAGAGGAAAATTTATAGCATTAAATGTACATATTAGAAAAGAAAGATCTAAAATCAACAATCTAACCTTTCACTTTAAAAATTTGATAAAAATGAGCAACTTAAGTGTAAAGGAAGAGGAAGAAAAGGAAAAATTTAATCAGAAATCAATGAAATTGAAAACAGAACAACAATGAAACCAAAAGTCTATACTTTGAAAAGATCAATAGAACTGATAATACTGTGACAAAGCTAAGCAAGAAAAAAGAGAGAACAGACAAATTACTATCAGTCGAAATGACAAGTGTTATCACTACAAATCCTATAAACTATATGATAATAAAGGAATATTATGAATAGCTTTATGGCCACAAATTTGATAACTTAAATTAAAAGGATAAATTCCTTAAAAGATACATACTAACTCAAACAAGGAGAAATAGAAAATATGAAGACACCTATACATCTATTCAACACATTGAGTCAATATTATGAATCTTCCAAAACAGAAAACACAAGGCCCAGATGCTTTAACTGGTGCATTATACCAAACATTTAAGGAAGAAATGATATGAATATTCTATCTCTTTCTGAAACTCAATGCAGAGGAAATACTCATTACTCTTAACTCATTCTATGAGGCCCAAATTACACCAATACCAAAGCTAGACAAAGACATTACAATCTACCTGGAGTGCTTGTTAATGCGGTGTGTTACACTAATTGAGCAGTTCAATGTCTCTCATTAACATAAACACAAAAATCATCATTAAAATATTAGCAAATCAAATCCAACTATTTATGAAAAGAATTATACATCATGACCAAGCAGGATTTATTCCCAGTGTGCCACCCTGTTTCAACATTCAAAATCAATTAGTGTAACACACCACATTAACAAGCTAAAGAAGAAAATTCAGATGATGGTTTAAATTAATGCAGCAAAGATATTTGAGGAAATCCAAATTCATTCATAACTTTTTAGCAAAACTCTCAACAAATTAGGAGTCAAGGATGTTTTGATTGTCTATTTTTTTCTTAAGATTTTTAAATCAAATCTTATTTTCTTATATCACTCATTATTTTTCTACTGTCTACTATTGTTTATAAAAGAAATGAAAAAGACATCATGATATAAAGCTGTGGTTACTGATACACCACAGTGTAGTGTTGTTTCTATCAAACCACTAGGTTAAGAGAGTACTAGCTTAATCCAACTAGGGATTGAGACGATTTAAACCTGCAGTCCAGTCCCTTTCAGGATTAATGTAGTTCACGTTAGTTCGTGCTCTTAGAATGTAGCCCTTTAGGACCTGAAAGCGCAACCTGGAGGATTGGTGGGGGAGATTACCAAGGCCCCTGTTTTGTGACTCCTGGACTCTAATTTTGTCCCCCCAGCAACCTGAATCTACAAAGCTTCGCAAGTTCTCAGCTGTAGCTTTCAGAATGGCACTTCGCCCTCCAGGTATATTAGTTTTCCTAGTTACTCTCAGTTGGAGAATTGAACTAAACCCACCTAGTATACTGCTGGCTGAAAGCAAAATTCTGCTTCCATGTTTTAGAGTATATCGATGTTTTCTTTGTAACCCAACATATATTCTATTTCATTGAATGTGCAGATGTTACAAGGTGCATTTTATGATGACATGGTATACAATGATATACAACCATAAGATATATTGTTCGATTTATTCTTTTTCCCAATTATTCACTGCCATGCACATACAAAGACCACACAATCTCAATGACATCAGGCTTGGACCTGTGACTTACTCTGACCCAGGAGGGATGAATGGAAGTTACTTGAGCCTTGAGGAGAAAAAGTTTCGAGCACCATCACTGGCTCTGTGCCCTCCACCACGATGTGCCACATCCTGGAGCAGGACTCAGCTTCAGTCTGGATCTCAGAATAACGTCCTTGGAGGTTTTTTTCTTACCACAACATAAACCAGCAGAAGATAACTATACACAGACTTCATCATGTTGTTTAGATCTTCTATATATCTGTAGATGTTTTGTCCAATTGGTCTGCTATGTGCTGAGAAAGGTGAAATTTTCTGCTACAAATGTGTTCCTATTTCTCCTTGTATTTTCTATGGTTTTTCTGCAGGAATTTTGATCATCTGCACTTTGGTTGACAGTATAGGTCATGTTCCTCCCTTTGTTTCCTGATTCAAGCTTTTCTGATAATAAAACTGGCTTCCCCTTTGCCTGAGGTGGACTCTTGACTGGCCAGGATTGAGCCATGCTGAAGGTAATGGGTCATTAGCAATCCCAATCACATGGACCCATGCAAGGACACTGTTACTAATGAGGGCAGTACTACCAGTGTCTAGTATGCTTCAAGACTCCTCTAAGCACTTACTGTGTTTACGTGTGTGCATCACATTATTCAGGAATGGCTTCTTTCTCCAAGTTACCTTAAGAGATAGGTATTATCATTAGCCTTCATGTTAAAGATGGAAAAGCATAAATCCTGAACAAGTCACTTGCCCAGGACTTCACAAGACTGAAGCAATGAGATCCCTCCAAAAGATGCTGTGAAGCCAAACCCAAAAACTTTCATCCATTACACTTAGTAAAACGATGTCAATGTTAACTCAGCTGTAGCTATGAGGAGCAGACCTAGGGTTCTGACTACTAACAAGGTGATTCTCAGAGGTCTGCTACTAAACTAGGAGAAATTAAGAGGCTTTGCCTTCAATAGAGGCAAAATATCCTTCACGATCTTCCAACTCCCTAGGTTCTTGAGAATACTGTACTGACCACCTTGACTTTCCAAGTGCCCAGGGAGGCTCTAATGTCCCCATCACTGTGTAGATGTCTTCCATGGACGTATGGATCTGCGGGCTTCCAGTTGGATCTGCTGGCTTCCAGTCCAACCACCAATCACCTGAGGTTTACTTGGACTGGGTTTGCCCCACCGCACACTCATTCTGAACCTCAAACTTCAGTGTAAACTGACGAGAAACATTTTGGCTCTGCAAATACAAGAGAGAAAACCCTGGGTTTCTGCTACTTCCCCTATAATAACTAATAATGTTGCTATTATTGGTATCCTGATTATTAGATGAAATCCCTTCCAATTACATGTTGTTCAGAGTAGTTATGATCCCCACTCCTGCTGAGCCCCAGGAATGGTGGTGCATGGCTATAACTGCTCACCTTTCGAGGAAGAGGCAGAGACAGCAACAGCATGCTCACACTTTCTTCTTACACTTCTCCTCCCCCTGTCTTCCCCTTCCTATCTTCCTCCTACCATTCCTTTTACTTCTCCTCTTTCCTTCCCTCCCCCTCTCTCTTCTCCCCATTTTCCTTCTCCTCTTCCTTTCTTCTCTCTCTGTCTCTGTCTCTGTCTTTCTCTCTGTGTCTCTCTCTCTCTCTTTCTGTCCCCATCTCTATTTCTATCTATATTTCCATTGTTAGCATGGAGGTACACCAGCCTCATAAAGGCAGCTGGTGTGTGAGTCAGGCTATTCCAGACACCACCATCAGCACATTCACCTTCAGAGTCTTCTTTGCCAGTCTTGGAAAGTACCCCTAGCTCCTGCAGGGTGTGGTCTTCAAACAGCTGTCAGTTGCCCAGGGCAGTCATTCTAATGTGAGACAGTGTTTTCCTCTTTTCCCTAGAAATGGATTAGGCATATGGTGCCATCCATTACAAGCCAGTTTCCCTTTGTGTAACATGATGTCCTCGTCAAGTGTCTGGGATTATGATGACAAAAGGCTGCCACTCATTGGATCTTTCAACACTACCATCAGGTCCTTGAAAGTGTCAACACACTGCCTAGACACCAATGGCCCCTTAGGGAGGAAGTGCTGCTTCATTCCTTCCAATTTACAGATGGTGACATAAAATCTCAGTGAAGCTAAGTGACTCATTCAAGATTATACCATTAGACAAAAGAGGACAAAGGCCTCAGATTTTTTCTTTGCAAAGCTAGGGCTCTTGGCCTTACACCAAGCTGAGTTCCACTGAGTGAAAGAGCAAGCCACAGTGGCTGGTGCTGGGGGTAGAGCATAGGCTGGCCCGTCGGAAGGACTAGTGTGTGAGTTTGCTAGAGTTACCACAGTAAAGGACCATACTGGGTGGCTTACTGCAACCGAAATTTGTTTTCTCATAATCTAGACATTAAAAAGTCCAAGATCAAAATCATATAGTCTTTCCTGTGTGCATGTCTGTGTCCCAGTTTCCTCTACTTGTAAGAACATCAGTAAGATTGGATTAGAACCCACTGTCATGGCCTCATTTTGCCTTTGTTGCTTTGCAGACTTTAACTCCAAATACAGTCACGTGCTTGAGTACTAAGAGTTAGGGCTTCATATATAACTTGGGATACAATTCACCTGATTCCACCCTGTCATTCCTGACTGGTAGCCCACTGTGAAAACAAGAACTGGTCCAGGTCTGTGAGGCTCTAGTCACCCTGATATCCTTGTTGTCATGAACCCTTTCATCAGAGACACAAGAGCCAAGCAGGCTGGAGCAGGGGCTGCTTCTGAGGACAGAAGCTGGACAGGGGGATTAGGAGCCCCACATCAGAACCCATAATGCAACAGCTCCAGGCTGGGACACAGAGATGGGCCAGAGAAATGGAAGGAGGAGTCAACTGCTCTGACATGAGTCAGCACAGTGAAGCAAAGTGCTGGTGTTGCCCTTGGGCTGTATCGACAGAGTCAGAGTTCAGAAAAATAAGGAAATCCAGTGGTTGGTGGGCCATGCTTAAGAGTCATAAGCATCTGCACTGGAACCCCCACCCCATTTTGCTGCATCGCAGTGTGGAAGTTGGGTAAGGTACTCAGTCTTTCTCTGTCTAGTCTATAAAGTGAAAATAATAATAATACATCTTGTTTTGTGTTGGTACTCAGTAAGATCATTCATTTTAGTTTTTGTTTTCCTTTTAAGGAAAGGCACAGGCAAGAATGAAGGTGAGCAGGCAGGCAGGCAGGAAGAGAAGAGGAAGAAATATTTGTTTATTTTTTTTAGTTGTTCATCTTGGTGGTTCTCCCTGGCCCCAGGTCTTGCACCTGAGTCCTTAGGATATATGTGGACAGCATCTGGCATCCTTATCTGCTGGGCCACTGGGGCATGCCAGATCATTTTTTAAATGCCTAGCATGATGTCTGGCCTAAGGTAAGTCCTCACTGGTAACCCATGTAGTAGATGCCATGTGAATCTCCCTCAAGGACTTATTTTCTCACCTACTGGAAATACAGCTTTTCAAGTATCAGTGTCCTGGAATATCAGCTTCCTCAGGTGTCAGTTTCTGCAGGAATTGCTCACAGTTGAAGAAAGCAGCCTAAGTGTAGGTTACATCCCTTTCCAGGAGCAGCCCCATCCAGGGCCTGGTGGATGTGGATGTGGGTAACAATGGTCCAGGCCCCTCTCCACAACTCAGAATGGCTCTGAAGGAACACCCCGGCTCCAAAGTCACCCCAGCCAGTTGGTTGAGTCCTTCTTGTGACTTCGTCCCAGCTCAGTTTCCCCTTCTGCCACTGCTATTTCCTGCCTTCCCTTGTTCAAAAACGAGTTCTGCTAACTTTATTAAATTAATTAAACTCCATTTCAGACTCTTTTTGCCAGGGAACCTAAATAATAGATGTAACGTTAAGAATGAGGTCTGCGAGCAATGAAAGAGGAGCATTTCCATAGAGCAATGGAGGGAGCGGCTCTGTGAGCTCATTCTCTCTAGCGCTACCTTCATTCACTCCATTCCAGGCCCATGGACCTCCTCGCTGCTCCTCACACACAACAAGCACCCTTCATCTCAGGCCCTTTGCACATGTTCTTCCGCCACCGGAGCACACTTCTCCCAGACACATGGCATCCTCTCCTTCAGGTCCAATATCACAGTACTGCCTCCACCATTTTGTATCTGTTTTGTCCTTTTCCATCTTTTTAATTGAAGTAACACTGGTTTATTAGATTATATAGGTTTCAAGTGTACAGCATCACTCAGCAACATCTGTACAAACTACATGTTTGCCACTAACAGTCTAGTTTCCTAGAATCCCGTGCTTTATTTTCAGTCCTAACCTGTACCACCTTCTGAAGCACCACAGAATTCACCTTAGTCTTGTATGCCGTCAGCAGCTTCCAACCAGAATGGCAGCTCCCGAATTCAGGGGATTTTGTCTGGTTTGCCTGTCTTGTCTTCCCAGTACCTTGCTGGGTGCCTCAAAAGGACTTAGTGAGTGAACAGGTGGATGAATCACTATTTCACCCATCCAGGAATGGAGGGCAGGAGTGCCAAAGACTTCTGGAGGCAGTGCCACCTAGGCTAAGTGTGAAGGCACATCCAGGCCTAGGGGCTATTATTCTGAAGAGCCTCCAGGAAGCCGGGCCCAGGAATTTGACTTGGAAATTTTCCTTCCTGACCTTTTGCATCAATCAAGGCTAAAGGTTTTTGCAATTAAATTCTTTTACAGCCCCACCAAAATCAAAGCAAAACACATATTTTTTGTCTTCTGTTATACAAGTGTGAGCAGTTTGGGAATTTGGTGGAGCCTGGTTCCTTGGCCCACACACATGTAAAAGCCACTCACTTAGCAGGGTTTACAGTCAACAGAACTGTTTTCTGCTTTTAGCTTTATTTGGATAAGGCCCTCTTCAAAGCAGAGGCGCTCTCTGTGTGATGGAGAGTCCACATTGTCTGCATGAGAGAAGGATCTGGGGAAGATACTGAATATATTTTCTGTGAAATCTCTGCAGGGGCTGGGAGATAGAATGGCATCTTCTGGTTCATACAAGTATCTCCCAAAGAGAATTAATGCACATCCTGGAGCGTGTTCCCAGGGGCATCTGCTAAACACCAGGCTTCCCCCACAAGCTTCCTCTTCCTTCCCTCACTCAGGAGGCACCTGGGTGTCTTGCAAACTTCAGTTGATGTGGACACAGCATAG
>RJWH01011653.1:0-11336 GCA_004363575.1 Solenodon paradoxus | reverse complement strand
ATGTTTTAATATTATTGTCGAGATCTTGCTAATGTGACATGATAATTTATCTTGAAAATTGGTCCATATCTGAAACACTTCATTTAGTTTTATGTCTGTATGGTATGCCATTCTAAGGACAGATTGCAATTTATGTATTAAAATTTTTATTGCAGTAACTTTGATTTTACACATTAAAATACACTCCCATGTGTAGGTTCCCCATATGTGTTGTTTTCTCATTTCAAAGATATATGTCAGCACAACATGCCCTCCATCAAATCACCAAGAGCTCTTTACGATTGTTCAGTCAGCTCTGCCACCAGTTGCCTCCTTCCAGCCCACTATTCCATTCTCTGTTGGTCACCTCAGTTCTGTTGCAAGTGTCCAAGAGTTGTTTTTGTTTCATCTGTTCTTTTGTTTTGCCTGTTCATATTCCATCTATAAGTGAGATCATATGGTCTCTATCTTTCTTCTTTTGGCTTATTTCACTTAGCATAATCCCCCCTAATTCCATTTATGTTGATTGAAATGACAGGACATCCTCTGTTCCAATGTGTATATATACCACATGTTCTTTATCCATTAACCTGACATTTTATGACAATTAGGCAGTTTCCGGTTTTTAGTTATTGTGAATAGGGCTGGGGGTGCATAAATCTCTGCAAATTAGCGTTTTTTGTATCTTTTAGGTAAGAAACCAGGAGTAGCATGGGAGGATCATATAAAATTTCCATATTCAACTTTTTGAGGAGTTGCCATACAATTTTCAAAAGTTTTTTCACAAATTTGTGCTCCCACCAATTGTGTAAAAGTGTTCCCTTTAATCCATATCCTCACCAATTTTTGTTGTCTCCAGACTTTTTGGAGTAGGAATATCTATATGTGCCTGTTGGCCATCAATATATCCTCTCCAGCAGAATGTTTCTCCACTTCTTCCCTTTTTTATTGGATTGTCTGCTTTCTTTTATTGAATTTTATGAGTTCTTATATATTTTGAATATTAAGGCCTTGTCGGAAAAATGGACAACAATTATCTCCTCCCCATTAGTAAGTTGTCTTTTTGTTTTTCTGATGATTTCTTTTGCTGTGAAGAAGCTTTTTTAGGTAGATGCAATCCCTATTGCTTATTTTTCTTTTTGTTTCCCCTGATGCCGGAGTTGAATTCCAAAAGGCCTCTCTACGCGGATGTCATGAAATGGCTTCCTTACGTTGTCTTCCAAGAATTTCATGATTTCCAGTCTTATGTCCATGTCTCTATTCCATTTTGAGTTAATTTTCATGAATGTGTTAAAGCATGATCTACCTTCATTCTTTTGCTTGTGGCTGTCCAGTTTTTCCAACACCATTTGTTGAAGTTGAAGTTTTCTTTCCTTTCTTATTGTATGTCTTTGATTCCTTTGTAATAGATTGACTGACTCTATGTGAGTAGATCAGTTAGTTCCACTGATGCGTGCCTCTGTTATTACTCCAGTACCATCCCAATTTCATCCCTATCATTTTGTAGCATAACTCAAAGTCGGGGAGTGTAATCCCTCCAGGTTTGATCTTTTTTTTTCCAAGTAATTGCTTTGGCTATTCGGGGTCTTTTGTTGTCCCATAAAAATTTTAAGATATTTTGTTCTATTTCCTGGAAATAAGCCTGCAGAATTTTAATAGAGATTGTATTAAATCTGTATATTGCTTTAGGTAAGATGACCATTTCACTTATGTCGATTCTTCCCATCCATGAGCATGGGATGTTTTTCCATCTTTTTGTATCTTCTTCTATTTCTTTTAAGAAGGACTTTTAGTTTTCATTGCACAGGACTTTCACTTCCTTTGTTGAGTGTATTCGAAGACATTTGATTCTGTTAACTTCTATTTTAAACAGTATGATTTTGTTGATTTCATTTCTTCAAGTACATTGTGTATAAAAATGCAATGTATTTTTTGTGCATTGATTTTGTAGTCTGTCTCTTTAGTAGTTGTTGATGAATTCTAGTAATTGTGGGGGTTTTCAGTATATGTAATTATGTCATCTGCAAATAATGGTAGTTTTCTCCCTTTCCAATTTAGATTCCTTTTATTTCCTTTTCTTGCCTAATTGCTCTGGCTAATACCTTCAGTACAGTGTTAAATACCACTGGCAAGGATGGATAACCTTGCCTTGTTCTTGACGTTAGAGGAAATGCTTTTGATTTTTCACCATTGACTGTGATGTTTGTTGTCGGTTTGTCATATATGGCCTTTATTATGTTGAGGTATGTACCTTATATTCCCATCTTATACATGTTTTTTTTCATAAACTGAAGTTGGATCTTGTCAAAAGCTCTCTCTGCATCTGTTGATATGATCATGCTGTTATTCTCCTTGCTCTTGTCAGTATGCTATATTACATTAACAGATTTATTTACGTGGATCCATTCTTGCATCCCTGGAATAGTTCCCACTTGATCATGATGGATGATCTTTTGCTGGGATTGCTCCTGGGAACAGGGGAGTGAAGGGGGTGCTGCAGAAGATTGAGAGACTCAGAGAGAGTGAGATGACAGAAAGCTGGGATCAGGAGGCCAACAGTCTCGTGGACTGAGAACCCTGAGCCCTGCCTTCTATCTATTTATTGAACTCATATATAGCATTGCTTCAAGCAGCTTATGAAAGCAAGTTTAAAGCTACAATGGATTTGCTTATGGAGCCATTTGTTTTCTAACTATGTAGCTGTATCTATCTTGTTTTGGCAGGTGAAAAGTTACAGAACACTACCCCAGTGCTTTCCCATAGTGGCCTTCGCTAGTGTTCCGGGCCTGGCGTTCATGATGTTCTGCCAACTCCCACTTCATTCTTGCTCTACTTTCTGCCCCCAACAGGCCCCCTTTTTTGTTTTGCAGCTTGAGCAGTAACAACAGCGGTCAGTGCAGTCATCTTTGTTTGGGTGGAGGTTTGAGAAGAATAGGTATTAATTCTTTGAAGATTTGTTAAAACTCACTAGAAACCTTTTCAAAATCTTTCCTTTGATTGTTCTGTTCAATTCAGGTGTTTCAACTCTTCTGAGTTCAGTATGGGTAGAGTGCATTTTTCTAAACATCTGCCCTTGCTTTCAAGGTTATCCACTTTCTTTTTATAGAGCCGTTCCCAGTAGTCCCTTAGGATGTTTTGTATTTCTGTGGTGCCTGTCGTAACATCTCTGCTTCCATTTCTGATTCTAATTATTAGAGTTTTCTCTTTTTTCTTTGTGAATCTATCCAGTGGTTTGCCAATTTTTGTTTATTTTTTCAGAGAATCAACTTTTGGTTTAATTTATCTTCCGGATTGTCTTTTTCTTTTCTGCTTAATTTATTTTTTTGACTTTTGATTATTTTCTTTATTCTACTAATTTCTGATTGTAACTGTTGTTCTTTCTCTACTTGTTTTATTGTAGGGGTAGGGCATTTATTAGAAACTTTTCTTATTTCTTTGGTAGATATGGATTACAATGAACTTTTTTCTTAGTACTGCTTTTGCTGCATCCTACAGATTCGGTATCTCATGTCTTCATTCTCATTTGTGTCTAAGTATTATGAAGATCCTCTTTGACTTTCATGTTTACCTAGGAGTTGTTCAAAAAAATTTTTTTTGTCTGCAGTTAATTTGGGGGTCTCTCTTTTTGTGATTGATTTCTAGTTTTAAACCATCGTGGTCAGAGAAGATGCTTGGTATGATTTCAATCATTGTAACCTTGTTGAGACATGTTTTATGTCCCAGCATATGGCCTATCATTGAGAGCATTCCATGTCACTTGAAAGTGAAATCTGTAGTTGTTGGATGAAATGTTTGGTATATTTCAGTTAGACCTAACTCTTCCAAATGATCATTTAAGCAACTGTTTCCCTATTAATTTTCTGCCTGGTTGATCTGTCCATTGATGTACGTGGGGTATTGGTGTCTCCCAATGTGATGATGTCAATGCCTCTCATCGGTTTTAATAATGCTTGCCTAAACATATTTTGATGCTCTTTCATTTGGTGCATATGTTAGTAAGTATTATGTCCTCTTGCTGAATTTAGCGTTAAAAATTCTCCTTTTTTCTATTTTTATTTTAAATCAGATTAGTGTTACATTCATTCTAACCATTCACATTTTTGATTTTTTCTCTTCCACTTTTTATATGATCTGTTTTACTGTTTTGAAGAGAGGTTTCGTTACACTTTAGAACTTTATGCTATAGAACTTCCTTCACTATTTTTTTAGAACTGGTATTGTGGAGATGAAAATCATTCCTTCAGCTCTGAATGATAATCTCATATGGTGTAGTATCTTAGGTTTAATTTTAGCACTTTGTATATATGATGCCATTCCCTTCTGGCTTGTAGAGTTTCAGTTGGGAAACCTCCTGACAATCTTATGGGGAACCCTTTTCATATAACTCATTTTTCTCTTACTGATATTAAGATTCTTTCTTTATCTCGTATTTTTTAAATTTTGATGACAATGTGTATAGGTGTAGCTCTATTTGGGTTTCTTTCATTGGGTAATCTTTGAATTTCCTGAGTGTGGAGCTTTGCTTCTTTATTCAGGTTAGGAAATTCTCATCTACTACTTCTTCAAATACAGCTTCTGCCGTTCTTTCTCTCTCTTCTCCTTCTGAGACCTCTATGATGCAAATGTTGTTCCTTTTCATGTTATCCCATAGGTCTCAAATGCTGTCCTCATGTCTTTACATTTTAAACTCTTTGCCTTTTTTGATAACTTTGAATGCATTCCTCCTCCCTATCTTCTAACTCAGTAATCAACTGAAGGTTTCATCGATTCTATTCTTGAGACCCTCTTGAGTTCTTTATTTCGGCACTCATATTCTTCATTTCCTTGATACCTTGTTTAATTTCTTCTCTTTTTTTGTTGTTCTCCTTTTCACTCTATTGTTTTATGATTATCATAAGTATATTTTTCATTGTTGACCTAAATTCATCCTTAGGTAGTGTTCATACATCTGTTCTGTTCAGATTTTCCTCTGGCTTTTTAGTTTAATCCATCATTTTTTCATTTATTTATCTGTGTCTTTGCTTTTCTGGCATTTTGTTTATGTTTCTGTGAATTAGGTTTCCCTGCAGCGAAAACCTTGTGTAAAGTATTTACTTGCACAGAGTAAACCTGGACCTTGATTTGAACACTGGAGTTATTTGAGTTTTGTGGTTTCAGCAGTGGTTGGATTTGGTGAAGTTCTTATGTGGACCCTATGTGACTGCCCTAGAGTTCAGTCCTAAGGGTTGGAGTTTGTGTACGGTAATCACTTTTTAGCCCACAATTGGCAATCACTATGCAGTGCCGCATCCACACACAAGGGGCTCTAGTGTGTAGTACTTAGATTTTTATCCTACTGGGAGACATTCTTCCTATAATTCTGGGGTCAGGGTATATGGTCGACAGCATATCCAGGGGGGCATGATACATGGTGGGTGAATTCTGAGACTCTGGCACACTATGGATGGGGTGGAGGTGGGGTGTGGCATTTCCTAGCTTCCTTCTGGTCATGGTGGTGTCCAGCATACTTTTACTATGCAGGCTCCCAATGATACCTTGGTGCATTTATTCTCTTTCTGCTCTGTACCAAGACCATCTCCCATTCCTCCATGTCCTGGTTCTGCTGGGAGGGCTCTTTGCTGCTTTTGGCTTAACTCTCCAGAAGGTCATTTCTACCTGTGGTTCCACAACTTCTGTCAGACACAGTACCTGAATTTGCTGTGTTGCTCTGAACCCTGACATTTTCACCTCCCAATTGTCTTTGTGATTGCTGTTGTATCTCTGCACCTGCATATCCTTGGTGTTTCTGCTGGAAAATAGATGAATTACTAGTTGCTCTGTGTGGACTATCTGAATCTCGTCCCTACAAGGTTATCATCTTCTGACCAGCCCACATGATCCTAACTGGGTTAGATAGAAATGCATGTTAATGCCTTCACTGTCTCTGACACCTCCATGCTCCCTGACTCTACTGACCTCACACTTGCAGTGGTGGGGAGCTGGGAAGGTGGCAGTGTGTTTTCAGTTACATTACTCATAACAGGGATGTAAAAATATATTTATTGCCTTTAGCAAACTTTCAAGCTCTGTAGGATAATCACAGTATTTCTGAAACTGTCCATTTATTCTCTTCATAAAATCCTCTGCTTGTCCAAATTATGCCCATGTTTTGAAATTCAGCTTATGTAAAGTCTGTTACAAAGTTTTGCGAAAGCTCTTCATTACACTTTTCAGTTTCCAAATCCTTAGATTTGATGGAAATAGTTGATGGAAAGAGTTTCATGTAATGTTTACTTTTTTGGAGTACAAATTAAGATTCTACACACTGGTATACTCCTGGCCCACTCAATAAAATCATAAAACTACCATTGGGTGTTTTCATAAAAAGAGGCATAGGAAAGTACCTGGAATTGCTCCATACTCCCAAACAATCTTCTGTCTTGCAGTTACCCCATCTGAATAATAAAAGTATCGCTTAAGCAGGATGAGATCAAAACGCTTTTCTGAAATGGTTCCTGGTCACACATACGATGACCTTTGTATTGTCTACTTTCAAACAGCCAGAACACAATCACGTTACTATTGACAAGAGACTTTGGAAAATGGGAGCTTCCTGTGTGTTTAGAGAAAAGTAAGTGTAGGAATTGATGACATGAGTCTTCTCTCATCTTATCAACTGTGTGTATAGGAAGAGGTGTTCATATTTTGTAAGACAGTAATACATTTGACTCAGCAAAAAATTCATAGAAAATGAGCCATAAACTCAATGGTATTTGTTCTGACAGTTAAAATCCTATTTAGAAACATCAACATTATACTTAGAGGATAGAAGTAAATAATTCCTAACAACATGTCAATTCTGAAATTATATTACACTGTTGTTTAAGGTTTTCTCCACCTTCTTCTTCAACAATGACTTCATGATTAGTTATTATGAAATGCTTCTGAAGAGTGTTGGGGGCAGAAAACAGAGCAAGTTCAGAGCTGGATCTGGCAGAACATCAAGGACACCAGGCCCGGAGCATCGGACGAAGGCCTATGTGGAAAAACACTGGGACAGAATGTCTGTTACTATTCACTCCCCCCAAAATAAGACAGATACAGTTATGCAGTTAGAGAACAAAGGCTGCATAAGCAATCCAATGTAACTGTAAACTTATTTACATAAGCTGCTTGAAGCAGTGCTGTGTATGAACTCAATAAATAGGTGGAGAGCAGGATGGTCTGGGCTTTTAGTCTGAGGGAGACTGTTGGCCCGGTGACCTCACCTTTCTATCATCTCACTCTCTCTTGAGTTTTTCAATCTCCTGTGGCTCCCTCTTCCTTGGGACCTGTTTCCAGGAGCAAATCCCAACAGAAGAGGGCATGCTCTGGTGGCCTAGTGATCTAGTATATCCTGGAAGCAGTCTCACTTACATCCAAAGGTCCCAGGTTCAAGGCCAGGAAGAGCAACTAATATGAATAAATAAATAAAAATAAAAATATTCTTCTGTGTCTCTCTTCATACCTGCCTACTCACCTTCATTCCTGCCTGCTCCTTTAAAAAAAGAGAGAAATGCTACTGGGGCAACAGAGATGTACTTCTTGTCCTACCAGTGGGCTATCTTTATAAATACACAAGGAAAAATAAACATTTTATGAAGCTTAGGGAATCTGAGGATGCTCACACACAGCACAGTGACACATGATGGAATTTATCAAACACCACACTCAGATTGTTCCCATGATAATGAGAATCAGAACATTAAGACTTGAGCACACCTTCTGTTGCAAAAAATTGAGCATGACATGCACTCAAATGTGTAGAAACTCATTTGTTTATGACATTTGATGAATAGATATGTTGGGGGGGCAAAAGAAAGAATACTTGCTCAGTTTGTTTCAAATTCAGTTCAAAATTATTCTTACAGAAAAATAGACACACAAACAAGTAACTGAGTCATTTAATTAAACTCTCTCCAGTATCATAAGAGGCAATGGCTACAAAATTTTTTGAGCTTTCAAACTTCTGTTTCTTACATTGATATGTGGATTGTTCAAGATTTTACCTTGCTCAGTTAAATTGTACATCCAATGTACATGATGCTTGGAGAATCTGCTAACAGAAAAGTAAAATAAATTGAATAATTCTTTGGCAACAGCCCAGTAGAGTGATACAAATAAAGTCACCTTTGGGACTCTCTGGGTGCTGCTCCCCCACAAGACAGAAACTTCAGTTTTGAACCTGCTGTAGTCGTCTCACATAGTTGCACATCCGATTGATTTGAAAACAGCAAAAAACAAAAACAGTAATAAAAATAAAGATACAGAGTCTTCTTTCCTCACATGCTACGAAAACATCATCGGGGATAAGAAAGATGGTGACCTGAAAGAGATGAGGTTTAGACCCCTCTCCATACACACAGAGCAATGAGAAATTCACATCAAGAACAAAACTGAAGAGACGGAGTGGCTTTTGTGACAATAAAGGGTAGGCGTAAATGTCCCAATATACAGGTAAACTGCCGATTTTGGACTCAGTATAAGAGCCATGGTGGTTGGATGGTGCTGTGGGAGGATGTGCAAAGTCTGAAGACCTGGTTCAGAGACAATGGGGAGCATGACCAGTGGAGCCAGTACATGGAGGTGGGGTGGCAGGAGAGGCAGTACCCTGGGGACTGAGCTGGAGCCCACATGGTTTAATTACAATGGATGGCACCATGACCCAAAGGCAGCCAATGAAATATCCACCCCCACCACTTCCCACCACCATTTTGCACTGGGGTCTCAGGATCCACCCAGCAGATATCCTGCTCATCAGATGCCCCACCCCCAGGATTGAAGGAAGAAGGTAGTCTCCCTGAAAGGATTAAACCTCAGTGCTACCTGCTAGCTCCACCCTCTGAGTAGAGGCAGAACTGCAGCCTAAGTGCCATTTCTGGGCCAGCAACAAGGTGATCATACTACAAAACACCATCACTGCAGGTAAAGTGAAACACAGAAATGTAAGCAGACTGTCAAAAGGGCAAAAGCACAGAGAAATACATGTGAAATTATGAATTCAATAAAAAACTAAGGGAATGTCTGAGTACAGCAGATGTATGCAAACTACCTGAAGATGAACTTAGAGTAACAGTGATTAACATACTCATGGGATACCAGAAAAAAATAGAGAAAGCAAAAGAGAACATCAAAAAAGAAAGAGAAATAATGAAGCAATATATCAAAGAAACGAGGAATACAATAGTTGAACTAAATAATTCTATAGAGGGACTCAATAATAGGATGAATGAATCTTCCAATAGAATTGGTGATCTGGAAGACAAAGCCGAGGAGCTCACTCAAGCAAACCAGCAGAGAGACCAAAAATACAAAGAAATTGAAGCCAGCATGTGAGACCTTTGGGATAACATCAAAGGAAAATCATTTGTATCATAAGGGTCCCAGAAGGAGAAGAGAGAGAAAAGGGGGCAGAAACTGTATTTGAAGAAATAATAGATGAGAAAATCGCAAGCAAGCCCCTAGATACAGGAAGCTCAAATGGTACATAATATTAGAAACCCAAATAGAACCACGTATACATACATTGTCATCAAAATGTCAAACATGCAAGATAAAGAATAGTAAAAGTAGTCAGAGAAAAACATTTTACATATGAAGGAATCCCCAAAAGTTTGTCATAGTATTTCTCAACTGAAACTCTACTGGCCAGAAAGGAATTCCATGATACATTCAAGCACTGAAAGAAAGGGATTGTCAACGTAGAATGCCATACCCTGAGAAATTATTATTCAGACCTGAAACAGTGAAAAAAAGCATTTTGATAAGCAAAACTTAAAACAATTCACCACAAGAAAACCAGCTTTGCAAAAAAAATATAAAGGATGCTCCACAAAGTGTAAAGAAACCCCACATAAAAACAGTAAGACAGAAAATATAACAAGTGGAGAGGAAGAGAAGAAAATGAAAATGTGGCTAGATTGAGTGGGAGACTAATATGATTTCAAATACAAATAAGAATTAGCATAGAATTATTAATGCTAAATTCACAGTAACTTCAAAATATACCACCAAGGAAAAAGCAAAGAATAAAAAAAGGGAATCAAATAAAAATATAACTGTACCAATCTGAACTAAGAAGCAAAAGAAAAGAACAAAGAGGTTGTCTGGAAAAACATATAGAAGACAAATTGCAAAATTACAAAAAATAGCTACAAAGCAATACTTACTATGAAAGTTAATGGACTGATCGCACCATTCAAATGACACAGAGTATCTGAAAGAATCAAAAAGTATAGCCCAATCTTCTGTTACATTCAGAAAATCGACTTTCTTTTTAGATAAAGGCTCAAAGTCAGTGGTTGGAAGGCAATCTTACAGTTGAATGGCAACCACAAAAGAGCAGGAACAGTTATACTTATACTGGACATAACAAACTTCCATCTAAAGAGATGGACATTACATAATGAATAAAGTGTCAATCTAGCAAGAATATATAATGCTTGTTAGCATACATGCACCAAATGAAGGAGCATCAAAATACATTAAGTAAGTATTATTAAAACTGATCAGAGACATTGACAACAGCACAACAATAGTGGGAGACTTTAACAACGCACTTCTAACAATGGACAGTTCATCTAGGCAGAACTAGGCATCGAGGTAGCGGGGAATCAGCTACTTTAAGTGGCCATGTGCTACAGAGAGGTCTAATTGACATACACTGAACACTTCACCCAATGACTACAGATTACACGTTCCTCTCAAGTGTGCATGGAACATTCTCAAGGATATGTCATATGCTGGGATCAACAAGTTTGCAACAATTGAAATCATACCAAGTATCTTCTCGATCACAATGGATTAAAAATAGAAACAACCACAAAAAGATGCCAAGTGAATTGACAATGAAGCAATATGCTTCTGAATGACAATTGGGTAAAAGAGACAAAAAGGAACTTAAAAAATACTTAGAGACATATGAGAATGAAGACAAGAGTTACCAGAATATGAAATGCAGCAAAGACAATGCTAAGAGGAACGTTCATCACAATCCAGGCTCACCTCAAGAAACAACAAAAATCACAAATAAACAACCTTTTAACCCTACATTTAAAACAATTAGAGAAAGAAGAATTAAAGCCAAAAATCAGTGGAATAAAGGAAATGATCAAAATTTGAGCAGAAAAAATGAAATAGAAAAAAATACAAAAGATCCATGAAACCAAAAGTGGATTCTTTGAAAAAACAAACAAAAATTGACAAACCACTGGCTAAACTCATAAAGAAAAAAAGAGGAAAAACTCTCATAACTAGAATCAAAAATTAAATGGACAAAGTTACAACAGATGCTTCAGAAACTCAAAATATCTTAAGGGACTACTAGGAACTGCTCTATG
>RJWH01011652.1:0-11341 GCA_004363575.1 Solenodon paradoxus | reverse complement strand
TGTGTGAGCAGGGTCAGGGCTGAGTGTGTCAGCAGAGTCAGGGCTGAGTGTGTGAGCAGGGTCAGGGCTCAGTGTGTTAGCAGTATGAAGGTTCAGCATATAACTTGGGTCTGGATTAGAGACAACCCTTTTACCCTTTTTTTCCACCTCTAAACTAACTATTCGAATGCCCCTCACTGCACCAGGAATATTAAAAAGGAGAACAGCAGCCTCTAGTTCAATGCAGAGATCAGATTCTTTGGAAGCAGAATGAGATCAGAATTATTCAGGTCACAGAGCATGTTGTAAATGACTCATGCCCCATCCCTGGCATCTTAGGTTTTTGCAGGACTGGGATTCTCGCACCTTCTTATCCTTTAGGGCCTGTCTCATCAGGTATTCAAAATTCATTGCTCACCTAAATAGCAGAGCTTTCCTAGGAAGCAAATCTTGGGAATGAGGAGGAAGTAAGAAGCACACAGGATAAAATGGGGGCTGGGGTGTACAGATAGGCAGGGAGCCATCTCCCTCTGTTGTCGTACTTGCTACTGGGAAAGGTGGATTAAAACAGCATCTTGTTTCCCAAAGGCTCCGTGAACTAGGCCCCTCAACAGTGCTGAGATGAGCCCAGCAGCCCTTGAGCTCCCCTGGGGCCTGCAGGCAGCCAGGAAGGTCAAGGCCCTTCCTTCCAAGTCCTTGGCATAAGTGCTTGGGAAGGCTCAGGTCTTGTTCCTGTGTCTCTGCCACCATGACCACAGGCAGCTGGCTAGGCCAGCGCGCAGGAAGCCGGCGGAACATTCATTCCCAGGAAGGCCACGGGACTGACGCCTGTGGGTCTGATCATGTTTCTGAAGAGGAAAAGGAGACTTTTCCAAAAAGCACTGAGTTAGAAAAAACAAGACAGAAAGTATTCCCAGACAGCAGCAGCTCTGCCAGTTATCTAGTAACCATGTGGGACCCAGGGCCCCCAGAGGGGCTTGTGCAAAGATCCTGCCTGAGGGGGAGTCCAGGAAACCCCTCTTCTTGGAGCTGAGGGTCCAGCCCCTCTCCCCTGAGCCCAGATTACCGAGGGAAAGGGGAGCTGTGCCTGCCCTCCATGTGGGGTCTGGGATGGGGAAGCAGGGGGCGTGCTCACGGTTGACCTGCTCTCTTTCTCTCCTTAGATCCTGATCTCAGAGAGGGTGAACAGACGGCCACCCCCTCTTCCCCACACAGGCCCTGCTTCCCTGACAGCCCGCACCACCATGAACCGGCCCCCCACCTGCAGGCAGGGGCCTCTGGACACCGGGGTCTCCCTCCCTGCCGGCCTCAGGGAACAAACATGGACAAAGCCACAGGAGTTCCGGATGCCAGGCCCGATTTTGTACCTAACTTTCTCTACGACATTATTTTGTTGGTTGTTAGTTGTTGGTTTTTATTTTTTATATTTTGGCCATAACATAGAACAAGATTGCCCAGCCCTGGGCAGAATAAAACAAGGTTTTTCTACTCTGGGGTTCTGCCTGGGGCCTGCCCAAGGCCACAGCTAAGATGGGTTCAGGGAAAGCCCTTGAACTTCCTTCTCCAAGCAGCATGTGGAAGGGTCAGCCACCGCGCTGCGAGGACCGTTGCTTGGCCGAGAGGGTGTCAAGCCCACTGCGGGGTGTACCCTAGGTCTCCCACCATGTGAGGAGAGGCCAGGGTCCTGCAGGTGACCACCCCTCCTGCAGCCTCACACTCCCAGCCGCTCTCTCTTATGGTCACAGTCAGCACCCGCCAGCCACTCCCATAGGCTGGCCGTACGTACCGTTTTAGACAGGACAGTACCGTTTGTTCTCCTATTTCCCAACCATCGATTTTGTCCCTTGTTTAATCAACAAGAGCCACTTGTATTGTGGGGCAAAAGGGGCAGTTAAGTGGCCCCGGGCCCAGTCTGTGAGGGGTCCAAAAGCCCCAACATTTTTTGTCTCAAGGAAATATGGTCAACCTGCACTTAACTCCCTTATTGGGCACCTCCTGAATACTGGGCCTGTGCTGGGTCCAGGCGCTGGCAGAGAATCAGACACAGGAGCTCTTGCTTGAAGGAAGCTCATGGGGCGCACCCGGTAACGTGAAGGCACGTCTAGTGAGACAGTCGTGGGGGGTTGGTGGGAGGTGGTGTCTCCCCAGGAAGGACAAGATTCACTTAGCAGAGGCTTGCAGGCTGGAGTGGGGGACAGAGGGACCCCAGCGCTGCTGGACTGGCCTCCTGCCTTGGCTGAGTAGCTGCTGTGGATTAGTAGCGGTTTGGGGTGGGCATGGCTGGAGAGCTGGAGAGAGCAGCCCAGTGTGTGTGGCCTGCCTGCGGTCCTAACTCTGCCCTCTGCTGGGCTCTGGTGCTCGGGGTGTGGAAGGGGTGGGCACTGAGGAAGAGGGGAGTGGAGAGGGGAGGGGAGGGAGAGAAGAGGAAAGGCCAAAGCCCAGCTGTGTGAGGGCAAGTCTGGAAATACTGCAGCCTGCGGAGGGCCTTTGCGTCATCCATTGGGGATGCTGCAAAGAGGCCTGGATTGGGGCATCAGACACCAAACCAGGCTGGACCTGGGACCTTCGGGAGGCTTCCTGGATGTTCTGCCTTCCTGGGTGGGTGGCGTGGGTGTGGGGCTGGGATGGGCCAGTAGTGGGCATCTCAGCAGGGTGGGAGGGTGTGCTCCCCACAAGGCTGCCAGCTTCTGGGACCACATCTGTCTGCCCCTCCCCAGGGCAGCAGCCCTGTCCACAGCTGGTAGGGTGGGGTGCACCCCTTGCAGATCCCCTCCACAAAAATCCAGCCTTTCTAGAGAAGCGTGCTGGTTCATGGAAGCCTCTGAAACTATAATGTTACAGCAGAACGGGCCAGAAGTCCTTCCTGACTTTTAGATGAGGCACTTCTTGAGCCATGGGAGTGACTCTTAAGAGAACGTGCTCGGACTACTTGGCCAGAGATGGGGCCCTGTGGGGGCCTACAGATTTCCTATAAAGAATACCTCCAAAGTTTGGCCCTAAAGAGAGGGCCCTGTCCCTTCCGTTTCACCTTTGGAGCCTTAGGGCCTCACCTGCCTGGCACCCACGCTGGCCCCCCAGACCTCACCCCAGCCTTTTGGGGAGGTCCCTGCTGGTTCTAGATTGGGAGGTTGGCAACACCCACCCCTCCAGCTGGGGTGGGGGGCCTACCTTCCAGTGGCAGCCAAGCATCTCCTCTCCATGGTCAAGACGAGACCAAGGCCGCTTGGCTGCTGCCACACTCCCTGAGCCCTCACGACGACACTCTCCCCAGCCCTCCCCACTGTGGCTGCATCTCAGACAGGCTGTAGCCTCAGCATTTGTAGGAAAGCACTGCCCATCTTCCTGGAACCCCCAGGACCCCCGGCCCACTGAGTCATACAAGCAGTGCCTGAGGGAGGACGACAGGCTCTGCCTACACCCCGGAACCCACTAAGCCTGGGGACTCAGGTCGGGAGTACAGCCAGAACGAAGGACCCATGAACCACATGACACACATCACCCTGGAAATGTAAGCAGGACTTTCTGAGAATGAGAAAATCTGGATAGAGGTTTAACTTTATCATACTCACACTACAGAGGCAGGGGAAGCAGTATGGATTCTGGTCCTATATGCCCTGTTCACAGAAAATAAAAAGGTGCAGGCAGAAATGAAGACAAGTAGGCAGGCTGGTGAGACGAGAGGAGGATGAAGCACTTTTACTTAGTTGTTCACATTAGTAGTTCCCTCTGGACCCATGACTTGAACTCAGGTCCTTGGATGTGCATGGACTGCGCTCCTCTGGAGGTGGCTGACCTAAGCACTACTCTACCAGGGTTCACCAACTGTTTTTTTCAAAATAGAATTCAGTCTACATTGAGCTGCTGGCTACCAGGCAGAGCGTTCAGTGTCCTAAGTCATTTTACTGCCCGCCCTCCCTCAGAACTTTAAAGTGTCCTGAACATCAGAGAGGGACTCTGTGATCTGTCTCTCAGGTCCACCTATGCAGACTCCTGCAGAACGTGGAGCACAAGGACACCATACAAGTGGCGTGTCCCTTGAGGGTCACCATGTCCCGAGGGCACTGTCAGGAACAAGACAGTGTCCTTGCTACTAGCAAAGCTGCAGCCTCTTCTCCCCGTCTGGGGGCGCTGTCAATCCTCTCCCCACTTCTGCTTTCACACCCTCCCGAAATGCCCACTCCTTTCCTCTTCCTACTGGTGCAGGAAAGTTGCTTCAGATTCTGATTCTTTGGATGGGGGAGCACCAGTCCCTTCTAGGGTGAGGGGAATGCCAATAATAATGCCAATGATAGCTGACTTCCGTAACATCATCCATATGCCAAGCTCTGCCTTCAACACTATACAAAGGTTAGCCCTGGAATCTTCGCAGCAACCCTATGAGGGAGGCGCTGTTTGCAGATGGAGGAGCTGAGGTCTAGAGAGGTCACTTGCACCAGTTTCCTCAGTACGTGGAAGAGCTAGGATACAAGCGCAGAAACATTTTTGGAGAGAGAGGAATGGCTTTCAACAGATCCTCAAAGCCTCTGGGAATCAGACAGAAAGCCATCTGCCAGTGTGTGCTTTGAAGTGCAACTAGAGGACTGTTCAAGTCTATCCTTCTTCCAAGTGCTCTCGTGACTTCTGGAAGCAGATGCTCAAAAAGCGGGTGAGGGAGGAGACGTACAATGGCTCCTGGAAGCAGTATAATTCATTCTTGATTGCTCTTTCTGGGCAGAGGAAGGTAGTGGTCAATTGAAATAGACCAACCATCAACTAGTCTAATCAAGTAATAAGACAAATGAGATAAGAAAAAGAATATTAACACAGCTTGGAGATGACTTTTAAAATTTAAAAGCATAGTACATATAACTCCATGCTGATAAATCTGAGTATTTCCACATTAAATAATAATTCTCTTGGAAATATTTATAAATTGCCTAAATTATCTCAATGATTGAAAGCCCAATAACCACAGGAGAAAAATTAAAAGTTGTCATCTCTAAAAAATGACCCCAGACCTCAAGACTACTAGTGTATGTTCATTCAAACTAGGAGAATGGTCATTCCAAGTAGTTAAACTCTTCCAGAGCATATGAGAGAAATGATGGGTTGGTTTTCTGCTTCTGAATTGACTTTATGAAGCTCCATAATCCTGACACTCACATCTGACCAAGAGCATCCTGCGCATCCACTGCCATGGTGATAGACACAGACCTGTTTTACTCTTGACAATGGATACAAAAGTCCCAGATAAAAGGCCAGCAAGTGGAATCCTGTCTTATCATCTTGTCTAATGCTGTCAGTGTTGTCCAAATTTTTCCAGCACCTCAGAGTTGGTCATGCTCTCCTGTGCCCCCACTCTGTGCTGGAAGCTGATAGGTGGACACAGGCACTTGGGACACAGTCCTGAGTGCTCTTCTCTGGAAGCAGAAGGAAAATGGAACTTGCCCGCAAAGCTTGCGTAAATTCAAAAAAGCTACAGCTTGAATTACTGCTGCATGCTGTATTTATAACTTGTGGTCATCTGAAATATCCTAGTAAGTGGATATTTGTCATTTCTTTCCCCTTTGGAGAAATTCTTAAGTGTTTGTTTTCTAATACATTACATTTTCTGCCTTTTCCCTGCAAGACTTGGTAACATCTGATTCAATAATCCAGTCCTGAGAGAATTCCCTCCTGCCTCTTATCAATAGTCATACCCCCACACACACCCCAAACTTGGGGACAGTGACCTGTAGTGACCTTGACAACCAAATCTTGGGCCCAAGAGATTTGATCCAGCTGGCAGGACACCCAAGCCAGATGAGAGAGGGAGACCTTGGCCTCTTTGGGGGTTCCAGGTGCATGGGCATTTCTTAGGCCAGAAACAGACTGTTAGTACACCTGGATGTCACAAAAGGGGAAAGACTATTTCCAGGGTATATGACATCAAAGGCCATCTCGTTTACAATTCACGGTTATGTCACGATTCACAATTATCGTTTCTTTCACTTTTAAAATATTACAAGTATATTGCAAAATAATTTGCATGCAGTTAAATTAATCTATTTTAATTTAAAATTAATCTATTTTAGGTATACAATTTGGTGACAAGTATGTGCAATCATTAAAAAAAAAAACTCTGCACTATCCAGGTGTCAACTATTTCCATTGCCTTTAAAAGTTCCCTCATGCCTCTTTGTAGTCTATTTCCGGAATACTGTGCAAATGGAATCACATAGTATATAGCATTTTTTGTTTATTTTCTTAACTTTATCAAAGGACCATTACATTATAACATTATGTAGGTTTAAGGAATATACCATCATAAAGTATGTAGTGTTTTCTATGTGTCTTCTTTCACTTAACATAATTCTTTTTGAAATTTGTCCATGTTTTTGTGGGTATCTATAGTTTGTTCCTTTGTATTGCCAAGTAGTATTCCATTTGTGGATCATGGTTTGTTTTCCATTGACCAGCAGGTCAACATTTGAGTTGTTTCCAGTTTGAGACTATAAGGGAAAAACTGTAAATATTCACACACAGGTCTCTGTGACATATGTTTTCATTTTTCTTGGGTAAATATGCAGGAATGAGTTTACTGAGTCACATGTTTAACTGGACAAGAAGCTGCCAAACTATTTTCCAAAATGCTTATTGCTCCACAAAGTGGTTTTTGCCAATACTTCCTATTGTCATTTTATTTTTAAAGCCATTCTAGTAGGTACGTAGTGGCATTTCACTGTGGTTTCAATGGTCATTTTCCTAATGACTAATAATGATAAGCATCTGTTCATGTACGTATTTTCCATCATAGCTCATCTTTGATGGAATTTCTGCTGAAATTCTTTGCCCATTTTTAATTGGCTTATCTATCTTATTATTGAGTTCTTTGTCTATTATGGATACAAGTCTTTTATAAGTTCTGCCTTTTGCAAATATTTCCTCCCACTCTGTGGTTTGTATTTCCATTTTCTTACTTGTTCTTTTAGGAGAGCAGAAGTTTTTAATTTTGTTAAAAGCCAATATAATCACCTTTTTTTCTTTTGTGGACTGGACATGTTGCCCTATCTAAGAAATCTTTACCTACATAAACTCACAAATATTTTTCGTCTATAGTTTCTAATGTAAACACATCATTTATAATTTCCCTTGAAGCACAGCTTTAAATCGCATCCCACACATTTTGATATATTGTGTTTCTGTTTTCATTTAATTAAAATATTTTTAATTCTCATGGTTTCTTCTTTGAACCATGAGTTATTCAAAAGTGTGTGGTTCAATTTCCAAATATTTGGGGATTTTCCAGCTATCTTTCAGTAATTTATTTATATTTTAATTTTATTATCATGAGAGAACATGTGTGGTTTTCATTATTTTTAATTTGTTGGGGTTTGTTTTTATGGCTCAGAGTAGAATCTATTGGTGCAGTTCCGTGTATATTCTGCTGCTTTTGGGTGGAGTGTCAATCGGATTAAACTGCTTAAGAATGTCATTCAGGTTATCCGTATCCAGACTGGTTTTCCATCCAGAAGTAGGATTTTCTAGTTCTCCCGTTCTGTGCGATTGTGTTCGTCCTGCGGGGCTGTTCTGCACATCGAGGCTGCTATTCCCTTGATGAACTTGATCTCTTTAGCATGATATGCTGCTCCCCTTTATTATTGGAAATAGTCCCTTTTCCAAAGTCTACTTTGCCTCATCTTAACATAGACTCCTAAAAGTTCTTTGGATCGTGTTTGCATGGCAGGTCTTTTTGGTTTTTTATTCTTTTACTTTTAACCTACCTGGGTTTTTGTGTTTGAAGAAGGCGTCTTGTAAACAGGCCGGGTTCCGGAGAATTTTTCTCACGGCTGCTGTTCCACCCTCTTCTTTCAGTGGTGCCTGCGCCAGCACCTGAGGGCGCCTCTCTGTGAGCTCTAGTTTGCCCCCTAGACCGCGATTACTGTCTGTCATCCCCCGACTGGCCCTCACCGCTGGCCCAGACCCAGACTGCCTGCTCCTGGGACTCTGGGTCTTGGACACGAGGGCGTTTCCTGCCCCTCCCACCGAGCAAGCGTGTCTTTTACTTTTAACCTCCCCAGAAACAGTGGATTTCGTTTCTGCCTCTCCTCCAGCCGCCCTGGAATCAGAGAGTTTGCTGCCATGCCCCCACCCCATGCTAGGGTCCCAGGGTAGCCTGTAAGGTTACAGGCCTTCCCTCCAGCAATCACCTCTTACAGGTCTCTGACACCAAGGTGGGGGTGGGGGGCGAGTTTCCCCTCTCCCCATTCTGCTCCTCCTGCTCTGCCTCCAAACCTTTTTGTAGGAAAGAGCGCTCCCAGTAGGGAGCAGGAAACCCCATCCCACCCCCCATTTCAAACCATCCACACTGCCCTCTTTTCTCTCGCACCCACATCCTTTGACTTTGTCTTCAAAATAGAATCAGTTCAGACACACCCTGATGGAGTAGTGGTTATGTCTGCTCCCTCTGGCCCAGAGTGCAGTCCACATACATCCCAAGGACCAGGGTTCACATCCCAGTCTGGGGGAAGCAGCCAAAGATGAACAACTAAATAAAACAAAGTGCTTCTTCCTCCTCTCTCTTCCTGCCTACCTGCCTTCTCGCTTTCATTCCTTCCTGTACCTTTCCCTTAAAAAACAAAACAAAATATAATCAGTTCTTTTTAAAACTACAAGTGGACTTGCCAAGGTCCCATTTCTACTTATCCCAGAAAAATGAAGAATTATTTTCATAAAAGAACTTGTACACAAATGTTCATAGCAGATTTATTTGTAACAGCCCAAACCTGGAAACTTACCCGGATGTCCGCCGAAAGGTGACTGTTAAATGATGGTGATACATCCACATTGTAGAAAACTATGTGAATTGTTGCTGCAAGCAAGGACTTGAATGAATCTCCAAGGAATTGTGCTGGGTGGAAAAGCTGGCCTCAGATTGCATGATTCCATTTATGCAACAAATGTAAATAACATAATTAGAGGGAATTCATTACTGCTGGGGTGGTGGGGGGGGGAGGCCTCAGGAATGGGAGAGGAAGGGTGTGGCTGCTAGGGTAACATGGGGATGTCTCAGAGGGATGGAGTAATGGTGCTGTTGGCCTTGATTGTTTGATGGTTACTTCAGGCTACATATAAAGCAAACATTTCTGCACGGAGTGGCGCACAGACACACAAAGGATTATTGCACGTATAACCAGTGAAAGCTGAATAAATTCTGTAGACTGTGCCAATGACCGTTTCTTGTTTGGATATTATTCTGTGCTTATATGAGATGCTGACAGAGGACGTGTCTGGGTGCAGGTTACATGGGACTTCTCTGCACGTTTCTTTATAGCCGCCTTTGAATCTATACATATTTCAAAATTTAAAAATGCTAATGCACGTTATCAGAATCTAGCCCTTTCTAATCACCTACCCTTCCACCAGTCTTGTCCAAGCACTCTCCTCTCTTGCCTGGCAGCAGCCTCTTACTGGGCCTCCCTGCCTGTGGATACAATCCCTTCTCACTAGAGCTGTTCAAATGTAAGGCTGTTTCTGCCAAAGGTGGAAATAAATGAAAACCAACTGAATGAGAATAAGCAAAGGTAAAGGAGGAGTCAGCACTGTCACTTTGTTTTGGCAGAGTCTCAAAGGTAGGCAGAGGAGTGGGACACTTTCACAGCAGAAAAAACAGAAGGCGTCAGATGTGTAGATTGGAGTTATTGGTGGGGAGCCACAGGCAGGCTTCGTGGGAGCGGGGCCTCCTCCGAGGTTGATCAGGGTGCATGTTTCGCTTTCTCTGGAGGATCCTAAGATGGAAGTGGGGCAAATACTAGTGAGTCGACAGCTATTGAGTCCTGACCATTTGGGGTTCACTGACAGAATGAATGCTTAGCTTCCTGGATTGTCACTAGAGAGGGCAGTTCAACCTCCTGCCAGTCTGGTTTTGAGAGGGCTGGCTTCTTGGGCTGGTTATCGTAGATAAGGAGTTGCTTTCCTTATGCAGCAGGCTGCTGGTCAGAGTTCTATTTTCATATGTGGTCTGGCCATGGCCCACTTGTTTTTTCAGTCTCCCACATTCCCCTGCTAGGAATCTTCACAGCTCTGCATTGCACATAGAGTCCTCACAACAGACTCCCAGGCCCTACATAAAGGGACCCATTGTTTCCCCCAGGCTCACCTCCTCCAGCAATCTGTGGCTCTCCACACCAGTCCTACTGGTCACCTGGAGGCTCTAAAACACACCAGGCCACCTTCCTAGGCACGAATGGCCTTCTAACATAGTGTATGACTGTCTTCTTCTTTTCTTTTCTTTTCTTTTTTTTGTTTTTAAGGAAAGGTGCAGGCAGGAAGAGAGAAGAGGAAGACGCTTTATTCTATTTAGTTGTTCATCCTAGTTGGTACCCCTGGCCTTCGGTCATGAAGCCAGATCCTTGGGATGCACGTGGACTGTGCCCAACCTCCACCAGGCACACTATTACTTTATTTTTATTCTAGTTTGCCTAGCTCTCCCCGCTAGAAGGGAAATTCCGTAGGGAGAGAAGTCTTGGTTGATGTATTGACTGCAATATCTCAGCACCTAGAACATTGCTGTGTCCAGCAGAGTAACCAACGCAGTTTTTGAATGAGTGAGTGAATACATATGTGTATGCAGATACATTAATAGCACCTACCAATTTTGAAGGGTACTTGGCATTTACTGGACACTGCTAAATGCTTCTATATGTTATCCATTCTTATTTTTTAGGGCACTCCTAGAAGGTGCGATCAGGGCCGCTTCTTTTTCAGGGAAGGTAGTCCCAAGGGAGCAATGCCCAGAATCCTCTAGTTTCTCAGGACCCTACACAAATGTTTACAGCCTGGGAAAAATCCTGGTGCCCAAACATTAAAAACTGCAACTGGATTAATAAATGTTTAATCAAATGTCTACAAAATATCATCAATTGTTAATTTATGTCATTAATTCTGTGTCAACTTCTTTAATTATTCAATGTGCTATTCAGAAGAATTTCATTACGTTTGGAAATAATTTGTGGATTCAATTTTTTAAACTCTTTAAGCACTTCAAGAATGCAAATGAATGCCCACAGAATGCTGAGAAATTGTGGGTGATTATACTGTAAATGAATTACCCTTAGCCAAATAATTTCCAAGGCAAACTTAGAAAATCACTTCAGACTACTTTATAGCAATATTATTTTTAATTCAGCAATTCTGGGCACTTTACTAATTGATTTAAGGAGAAACCTCCGAAGCAATAGCACCTCATTCTAGGACGGTCGTCATATGACCTTTTACATAATTAGCTCCATTTTAAAGATTTAACCACCTGATCTGCAGTTTCCTGGCTATGCAAGTCAACCGCCCTCATTTCTCCTGATCAAAATGTCCCACCTTCCTCGCCCCCCCCCCCCCCCCCCCCCCC
>RJWH01011651.1:0-11341 GCA_004363575.1 Solenodon paradoxus | reverse complement strand
AGCTCCAACCCGTTTCCCTGGCAACCAGCCCCTTGCTCAGTGCTGCCCCAAAGTCACCTCACTGCCATGACAAGAGACGCCTCCACCACTCTCCACCCGGAAATCCCAAGGGGAGCAGCAAGTCAGGAATTGTGGATGAAGATCAAATACGTATGAGAAATAAGCTGGCGATCTCACGTTTCTCCATCGCAAAACTCACTACAAAGCTACAATCAAAACACAGAGACTTTAAGGATGGACAGGTCAACACTGCAGTGGACAGAACGGGAGTCCACAAATCAGTGTTCACATCTTTGTCAATTGATTTTTGATAAAGATGTCAAGATCACTGAATGGAGAGAGAACGGTTTCGAGAAACAGCCCTGAGGGAAGCGGGAAAGAAGGGAGGTGAGCCTCGCCTTGTTCGGGACACCAGGAGGAGCTGTCAGTGGGCCGGAGCCTCGTGTGCAGCTTGAACCACAGACCAGGCTGGGAAGAAAATGGGTATCTTCGCAGCATCACATCTGGCAGCGCGTTCTTGGATATGACCTCGAGAACAGGCAATGACAACAAGAAATAAAAACAGATAAGACAGACACCATCAAAGTGTAAAGCGTGTGCATCCAGCCAGACCACCGGGGAAGCGGAAAGGCATTCCAGAAAATGGGGGCAAATATTTTCAAATCACGTATGTGATACAGCTTTCACATACAGAAAATGCAAAGAGCTCCTAAAATTCAACAACCGAAAGTCAGTCAATTAAAAAATGAACAAATTATTTGAATAGACATTTCCCCAAAGACATACAGCGGCCAGCAGGTGCACCGAGAAGCTCAGCCTTGAGGTGAGATGCCATCAAACACCGCTTCAAAGTGCAGCAGGAACACGACTAAACCAAGGGGGACACCAGGTGCCCGGGATGAGGCGGGAAAACTGGCCCCGCAGAGGCCCCGCATCCCACCCCCGGGGACAGACACGGAAGAATCAGAATCAGGCATCAGAAACTGACAGTGGGCACCCCTGGCAGGGCACCCCGACATTATCAAAGGGAGGAGCCAACTGTGGTGAGCACACAACAGTGATCTTCGTCCTTAAAAAGGAACGAAGTCTGGATGCCTACAACATGGATGAGGTGCAAAAACAGCCAGATGAGAGAAACCAGACACAGGTCACCCATGCAGGGCTCCCTTCCGTGAACTCTCTGGAAGAGGCAAATCCAGAGACGGACGCACGTGGGAGGCCGCCAGCCTGGGAACAGAGACGGGGCAAGAGTGCGGAGACCTTCCACTTCCACGACAGCGACTCCCCGCAGATGCCGACCCAGCATAAGGCCCAGATCTGCAGAACTTCTGAAGGACAACATGTGAGGACTGCATGTGGCCCTGGCTTTGAGAATGACTGTTTGATGACAACAGCAAAGCATGTCCATGAAAGAAAACGCTCAGAAGAGTTCAGAAAAATTGAAAACTTTGCTAAAGACGCTGTTAAAAGAAAAAAAGACAGGTCACAGGCTGGGCCGGGGTTATATGACGGATCACAGAGCTGTCATTATAAACTCAACCCACACATATGAAGAACTCGCACCACTCAAGGATGAAAAAGCAAAAACCTGAATTTTTAAATACACAAGAGATCTGGACACCTCGCCAAAGTAGATGTAACAGGTCAAATAGTCACGTGAAAGGACGCCCTACACCCCGTCACGGGAGAGCCGCGCGTGAAGCAACATCGGGGTTCCGCTCGGCTGTTGCGACGTGAAAGCCACGGAGCCACGAAAGCCATCGAGCACCGATAAGGGGGAGGAGCAGCAGAAGGTGCGTCCCTGCTGCGGGGTCCCACGCCGCACACACAGGGCCACCGGGGGCCAGATCTTCCAAAGAGAAAATAGTCTTCCTCTAACTCACAAGCACACTCCTTGGTATTTATCCCAGTGACATGAGAATGGCCAGTCACACAGAAACCTGCCTGTGCGTGTGCACAGACGCTTTGTTCCTCGCTGCCAGCGCCAGAGAGCCAGCTCGACACTCGGCAGGTGAGTGGGGACCACCTGACCAGCGGGCGGCACAACATCACTCACCGCTAAGAAGAAAGGCGCCCGAGCACATGTGCAGAAAGACACGGAGGAGCCTTAAGTCATATCGCCAGGTGAGAGAAGCCCGTCTCGGGAGGCCACACAACCCAGGGAAGGGCTCTGGGTTACCGGGAACAAGAAAGCGGGTGGAAGCGATTTGAAGAGTAACCACCTGGAAAGAGAAGGAAATGCTAACAGTTATGAGAAATAAACCGAAGGACGGGTTTTCGATGACATTTAAAACAGCAGGTGAGCGCTGCCCCATCTCTGCGCCTCGGGTCATGTCAGAGTCAGGCGTGTTAGAGGGGGGAACGGAGGCTCTGGGAGGCCGTGAGAGCAGTTCGCAGGGAACAGGGGCCACGGGAGCGCAGGCGGGTACTGAATGCAGGAGGAAGGGCCCTTCGGCAGCAGTGCTGGGGGCCCCGGTGGGCGGCGCCTGTGAGGCCGTCACCCCACTCTGCCGACAGCTGGTCTCTGCTCTGGGAGAGGACGGCCCCCAGCCAGGAGATGCACTCTAACTGCCGTCCTCACGTGCAGACCCCCCAGGACCCCACCCCTCACCGGGGACGAGGTGCCCCTCCACATCACGAGCCAGCCCTGCTGGCGCCCCTCCTGGAGACGCGGGCGCCATAGCCGTCGTCGTTGGTGTTTAGACACGGACCTTGTCTGGGCAGACGGACAGCTGCTGGCTTCCGCGGCGCCGGCTCATCCCAGCGCACCCGCCCTTCTAGTGCAGCTGAGCAGGGCTGACCACACCTCGCCACCTACGTGCACCTGCTCCGTCCTTCTGTGTTCCCGGCACACCTGCGGGTGGCTCTGGAATGCTGCTGTAAATGCCCCGTGAGCGAGTGCTCGTGTGGGCCCGGAAAATGAACCAGCCAGGGCTCCCAGATGGGTTCCGCACGCAGCTTCTCTGACCAGGGAAACAAAAGCTGAAGACGCATCAGAACATGACCCCGATGGCAGGGCCAACTGCCCTGTCATGCTGCTTCAGGCTGCCCACGGGTGGACTCTGAGGGAGGGAGGAGAGGAGGGGAGGCGAGGGAGGGGAGGTGAGGAAGGCTCCTCGTAGCATCTTCCTCAGACATCAGCCACTTCGGCTCTGCTTCTGTCAAGAATGAAAATAGAATCGTGATGAGGTTGCACATTCAAGCAAAACCCCACCGGAAAATATTCTGTGTGGCTAACAAGAAAGACAGACTCCCTGAGGCCAGAAAGCGCGCAGGTAGAAAACCCAGGAACCTGCAGACAGCTGGGTGGAGGGAAGGAATTAGAACACGGAGATTTTCCCTGGAGCTTCACAGAGCTCAAAAGAAAGTATCTGAGAGTGGGTCTCTGTGCAGCCTGCTCAGCACTCAGCGCTGCAGGTAACAGACCAGTTCAGGCTACAGCTCCCGGGGAGAGCAAGCTCCGTGAGTGACCAGGCCGCGGTGCGACTGAGCCCTGTCAGCAGCGTCGCCAGGAGCCGTTTCCTGCATCCTGTCCTGGGTTCTTGGGGGGCCCCAGAACCCAGGCACTCTCGTCCCGATGGCACCACAGCCGGCACTCAAGCCATTGCTTGCTTCTAGCTCCGGTAGGAAGAAACAGAGGGACCTTCCAGCATTCCCCACAGAGGCAGAGTCCGCATGATGGGCCGACCAGGGCTGTGCCCATCCCAGCCCCAGGAGTCTGTGCGGCAGGGCACTGACCTTCTGCCCAGCTGAGCTGATCACACTTCCTCCCAGGACTGAAGAATGCGGGGGCAGGGGAGGTTCTAAAAGGTGCTGTGGGGAGCAGCGTCCCCTTTACAAATAAGGAAGCCTGAGTTTAGGAAGGAAAATAACCTGTCAAAACTCAGGCACCTAGTGCCACTAAGGCTAGATAGTTACACTCAGATCTGCAATCGGGCTCCGAGCTGCCCACTTTCCTCTGTGCTGCGGGGGTGTCAGGATGTCACAGGACTCTTGTCTCAGCCCTGGAACAGAAAGCAAGGTCGCAGTATTTGCTGGTGAGTCTGAACTACTATGGGGAAGATTGATCACTTGATTAACTTCACTATGGATTTAATCTGGCTTTTAAAAAATTAGCTTGTTTTCACAAACTTCAAAGTAAGTGGCCAGCTCAGAAAATTCAATGCCACTAAGAAAAGAAAATAGAGCTTAAAATAATCTTGTTTCATGGCTGTAATATCATTAATTCCAAAGTATGACAAACATTTGAATGTTTAGGCTCCTGACAAACAATGATCAATAATCAACTTGGAAACTTCTTTAGATCTTGGGTTTTTTCCAGGGAAGTAAAAACAAAGAGGGCTATTTGCGGTGTGTATCTTTTCTTTGTACTTTCTGTTGAACTTTATTTCAACAGAAGTACAAACACATTTAGAGAGCACCATAGGCTCACTGTCATTAAAGAAAAACAACTTTTCTTTCTTTCTCGGCTTTGGCCCTGAGCGGTAAGGACGCCTCCCAGTCAGGGCGGGGCCCAGCTCCAGTCAGGAGTACCCCTGGGCTAAATTCCCCACGGGACTTAGATGTGTCACCCACAAAGCTCAAAATCGCTTAAAGGAGCATGAAAAGCAGCGCCAACAACTTAACAGTCACAGTGTCTGGCATCCGCACAAAATGACCAGGTGCCCAGGGAAGCGGGAAAGCGCGGAGCAGAGTGAGAAGGGATCGGTCCTGGCGCAGAAGTCACACAGGCCACAATGTGGCGGCAGGGCATGGAGACACTGGTGTTTTCCAGCAGCTGGGGAGGGCACCAGCCTGCCGGGAGACGGTTAGAAACTGGTCACAGAAATACTGCGAAAGAGAAGAGCAGGAAACCAGAAGACAGGGCAATGGAGATTTCTCAAAATGCAGCAACAGGGCCCACACAGGGCACCTGAGATCAGATGGACACGTGCACGCACCAAGTCCGACGTCAGACACCGCAGGGTGCAGTCCGACGCCCCACGGGGCGCCCTGGGCAGGGCGGGACCCGGACGTGCTATGCGGCTCATTAAGTCTGACGTCAGAGTCACTCTATCCAGGGCACAGGTGGGGACGACAGGGTATTTGATAATATGGTTGAAATTCTGCCAAAGATCCCCAGCATGGCAGTGAGGAAGACCCCACCACGACGCTCGCAGATGCACTCGGCGCCCGCCAGGCCGCGCCCCCGACCCCGTGGGGCGCGCGCCGGGCGGGACGCGGCGGCGCGGGGGCGGGGCGGCCAGAGCTGGCGAGCATGCGCGGTGTGGCAGTGCCGCCCTGACTTCCGAATACGGCGCGTGCGCGGGGCGGGGCTTGCGCGCCGAGTGGGCACGTTGCTAGGCAACGCGAGCGGCGCCGCGCAGAAGCCGGGACGCGCGGCGGTGGGAGCTGGCGGGCGGGGCGCACCTCGGCGAGCCCGCGGGTGTGACCGGCGTGACCGTGGGCAGGTGGTCCTCACCAGAGGCCCTCGGGGTCCTCGGGGCGTGCCCGTGGGCGTGTCCCCGGGCAGGGGGCGGGCCCCTGCGGGCCGGTCCACGTGCTGGGTCCGCCCGGTGGACGGTGCGCGCGGGCAGAACGGCCTGCGCTGGGAGCTGGGCCAGTTGTCCATGAGTGCGGGGGTCCCCTGGTCCCCAGACAGCCCTGCCGGATCCCGACCCGTGGGTGGAGTGGGTCCTTTCTAAGACCTAACGCTCCCCATCTGCAGGGCAGCCGCCCCGTGAGGCTGCTCCCTCTGGACCGGGCGCTTCTTGGTGTTTTTAAAGGGACGTGCAGCAGGAGTGCAGGCCAGCGGGCAGGAGGAGCAGAGAGGAGGAAGAAGCGCTTTACTTAGTTCACGTTGGTGGTTCTCCCGGGACCCGGGACCCAGAACCCGGGATCCAGGACGGGAAGCTGGGTCCAAGGAGTGTCCCTGGACTGCGCTCTGGGGACAGCTGACCAAACCGCTCTTCCAGCAGGTTTCAACTGTCGTTTTACTGACGTTTGTGCTTCTAGACATCATAAGGTGACACAGAAATATGTAAATGAGGAATTCACAAGTTATGGCAGATGCCAGTTTCGAATTGTTTTTTAACGTGTTGTTTCTGGTGCGCCTGTTTCCATTAGTATGTCTAGTAATTAGGTTACAATCACTTGGACAAATTGGTAAAAGTAGTACCACAATGGTATTTTTTGCCAGCAAACCTTACCACCCTTACTGGTGATTAGTACTGAGATTTATGAAGAAAGTATTCATATAAATTTTAGTTCTAAGTCTGAATAGGGTTTAAGTTTCTAACCTTACCATTGCCACAGACTAATATAATCTCGACAGCATCTCCAATCCCGGCATGTTTTCTAGTTTATTAATAGAATTGGACTAAATATTTGAAGATTCCAACTCTGAAATGTAATGACACTGTAGGACTTAGCAGGGGTGAAAGATCTTACCGTCATATCAATCACACTGGCTTGCAGTGTAAACACAGATAAGATCTGAGGCGCAGGTCAGCTCTGGCTGTTAAGCACAAGCTAGTAGGGTGTAACTACATTCTGCAAGGTCACAGACTTTCGGAAAGCAGTAGATCCCGGTAGCAGTCATTCAGCGCTTTAACGTGTCCTGCCATTTCCCCTCCACTATCATGATGAAACTGAGCAGACTTGTTCGTGCATCTCTCGACGTCGGAGCTGCAAGGCTGCCGCAGACACTGTCCTCCAGCGGCTCCGGAGCCCCGCCAGCAGCTTGGGGGGCGGGGGGGGCACGCGGCAAGCAGCAGCTCCTTCTCCACGACCCCCCTTTCCTAGCTGGGCCTGCGCTCACGGAGCACTCGTTCTCACCACAGCACGGATTTCACGCAGGCATCACTCCTGAGACATACACTTAGGTCAATTCCTTTCTCCTCTTATAATTTGGTCGTTATTATTTCCTAGGTTACTTCAATAATGTTATGGCTTCTCCCCCACTCCAGTATATTTTGAACTCTTCATAAAATACACCTTGTCTGAAAACAAAAAGGGCCAATTCCAAATTCTTCCTCCTGCTTTGAAGGGAATTGGAGCAAGCATATCCATGTACAGTGTCTCCTGGGTGAAGGACCCACCGTGATACTTTACTCAGGGGTCTCATTCAAGCCCGATAGCAACTCTGCAAAGCATGTCTGACCTAGCACACCTGCTTCAGAGGTGACTTGGAGGCACGGAGACTCAGATATGATAAGCTTCCTTCTCAGCAAACAGCTGGAGCAAAGGGAGACCCGAGTGTGTCTGGTCCCATCTTCACACGTTTCTGTTCTGGGCAGGTTGAGGTCGCCGGCCCCTCTTCCAGCGGTTTCCGCACTGAGCCTATGCACGGCGTGCGTCCCCGCCAGGGACTCGCTTTTCTTGTGCCCACAGTTGATGTGTTCTCTCGGCCTTCAACTCATTTAAACAGTAAGTCTTGAGGAGGTAGCTCGCGCTTCTCTGGAAAGCTGCTGTGTGCGTGTACACGTCCCATCGGCGACGGCGTGCTGGCCCTCGTGGGCACGCTCCCTCAGATCAGCTGGGGAGCCGTCCGCAGGCGGGGCCGTTCCCGCGCCCATCTGTGCCGCGCAGGCGTCCCCAGGAGTGGTCAGTCAGCGTGCAGTGCACGTCCGCTCCAGAACGGTCCAGGGGGGGTTTATATGCACTGTGACCTTGCCTTTTTCTGTTGCCTGTTTTCACAGAGAAGATTATTGAAGAACCGTGATACAGTCTGATGATACACTTTCTTATACCCCAGTGACTTTTCCTGATTCAGCATGTCAAAAAGCAAGGTACACATCCTTTTTTTTTCAAACATATGCATTGTTTCACTCATGGGTATATTTTAATTCAGTGATTTTAGAGGATAAAAAATAGTTGCAAACCGTGATTCAGTGAGGATGCGCGTCAGGGGTTACACTGGTCAAGCTCCATTAGCTGCGGAGTGATTTTCACTCTGTTTGGTCATGTCTCATGTCTCAGCCAGAAAGCATCTGCTCAAGCGCAGGGTTCTCTTTAGTATGACAGAAACAAGACTTGCCTGGAGTCTTCTTTAATTGTGGTGGCGCAGGGTGTGTCCAGGCATGCACAGTGGCTTTTTCCGTGTCACGAGACATTGCAAGGACACCGCTCTGACGCTGGGTCGGTGACAAGCCCGGGTCTTGCCGACTCAGGGTAGCCATGCAGCCCTCGCCGTCGGGCTTGGTCCAGAGGCACACGGCTGAGTTCTGCTGCCCGGCGTCTGCTCGGTGTCCATCACGTGATTACTGAAGGCTTCCTCCTGCTTTCCAGGGCGCGTCCTCTAAACAGGGTAACCTGGCAGTCACCGCCGTGGCGCTGCAAGACCACATTTTACATGACCTTCAACTTGGAAACCTTGCCACAGCAGAGCTCTCTGAGACCAAGGTGCAAAACAAAGAGAGCCGGTCCGTGTCTCTGAAGAGAAATGCAAAGGCGGTCATAGACACCGGACTGCAGAAGCCCCCACCCAGGCCCACAGCACAAGACCCGGAGAGGGAGTATGTTCTCGACCCGAAGCCGCCGCCGCTGACCTTAGGTGAGCGCGCCCTGGTCAGACTGGAGCCAGATGGCTCCATCTGTCCATCTTTCCTGCTGTAGAAGTGACCGTGGCGTGTACAATCTCAGAGAGAGGTCGGCATGGACTGAGGTTTCAAGTGGGCGAGGGGACACTAAGCACAAAAGCACAGCGCTGACAAGCAGCACTGGGTGAAACCGCGCGCTCTAAACGTCACTCATCCTCATGGACAGAAACAAATGACTGACTGGATAATGAAGAGAAAAGGCTCTTCCTTGCAGAGGAGTAGCAGCTAGTAAACCCAGTGGATGGACCAGAAGAGAAGATGGCCGTTTGCAGCCACACGGCGATGGCACCATGGGTGCCCGGTGACCTGGTCAGAGGAAGGACTAAGTCCCAGCCAGACCCCAACTTGTGGTCTGCACTGACCCTGCGGCCCCGGGCCCGCAATCTGGTATCTGCAGCCAGAACTCGCACTGTGCTGACACCACAGACCCCCCATGGTCACTCGCTGACAGGACACAGGCCCCCCGTGGTCACTCACTGACAGGACACAGGCCCCCCCGTGGTCACTCACTGACAGGACACAGGCCCCCCGTGGTCACTCACTGGCAGGACACAGGCCCCCCCGTGGTCACATGCTGACAGCACCAGGCCCCCGCTCCGGAGTTGCCCGGAGCCCAGAGCAGGTGTAAGTGCCGGAGGAAGGCGGCCACTACACTGTCTGATGCAGGACTGAGCACTGGATGTGAGGCCCCGGGTCCTGGGTCCTGGGTCCTGGGTCCTGGGCACAACTCGTGGGAGCCCAGGGTGGGCTATCCTGAACCCCATTTTCTGTCACTGCTCCCTGACTCTGCTAACTCGGTCCGTGCGTGGAGGCTCCCCCTTGGCTGGGGACAGTGCGAGATGCCGGGCTCTGCTGCACACAGCAAAGTGACGGCACCGCAGTTACACATGAGTCCCTGCTCTAAAATTGATTTTAACTCAGTTTTCGCTGTTCCAACTCCAGCACAGAGGCTGGGCCTACTGCCACCGCCGCCAGCGCCGCTGTCGTCCGAGGAGTGGGAGAAGGCCAAGCAGAGGGCCATCCTGCATGGCGACTCCATGCAGCCCTGCCCCATCTGCAGAGAGGAGTTCCAGCTCCGCCCCCAGGTGCGTGCAGAGGCCGTGTTCCGTCCCCAGGCCACACCCGCAGCACGGGGGGTGGGGGGGGCGCCCAGCCGAGGAAGACACGTGGGGGCCGGGGGCGCCGGTGCAGCCGGACTGGAGCCTGCTGCCCAGCTCGTGTTTCTGTCCATACCAGCTCTTCTCCCCTCTCCGTTATGTCAGAGAAAGTGCCCACAGCCAGTGCTTGTGGGCCCGACGCTCTGAACAGAACCACAAGGCTAGTCGGGCTGCGGGTCATCAAATGCCTGCCGACGAAACGGCGGGAGGCTCTCTGAACAAGCAAGCAAGGAGTCTGCGGCCAGGCCGGCAGGGAGAGGGAGGGCAGGGCTGATGATGCCCACGCTGGGTCACTGGCCGTGAGTGTCTACATTCTAGGGCTTTCTGAGGTCTAGCTGTCCTGATGTCCCCTCACTCTTCCCACTGAAGAGGAAGCCGTCACCCGCCCACGGGAGGGCCGTGCCGGTATCCTGGTGTCTGTAGTAAAGCTGCCGTGGACTGGGGTGCGGGCGGGTTTTAAATTTTGTCCCCTTCTTGGGCTGGATTCCAGGATAGCGTTGCTGGGCTGTGCAAGGTCCTTTCCGAGTGTCGGGAGCCTCTGCACTGTTTGTGGCGTGGCTGCCCCGGCCCCTCCACAGTGCGCGAGGCCCTTCCCTGCGTGTCGACACGCTTGACCCCGTCTTTGGGGCGACAGCCTTCCCGCAGGGGTGAGGAGGGTCTCACTGCAGCTTTGATTTCATTCCCTCTGCGTGTGCCTGCTGGCCGTCTGTGACGCCAAGGACCACTGTCACCCCAAGAAGATGTGTTTGAAAAGGCACAGGGCAGGTTGAACGAAGGCAGAGGGAGACACTTTACACACTGGAGTGTGACTCCCACATCGGGCGCCGGGTCTGAGGTCTCGGGCTGCTCCGCGCACAGGAGGAGACTTCACCCCCAGTAGGTCTAGACGGGGCGCTGGCCCAGGTGTGGGGAGCTGTGGTCCTTCATCCAGAACATCTCCGCGCTCCTTCCTCATCTAAGCATTTGTCTTTCATCACGGCCCAGAAAGAATTCAGTGGGGAATTTCGGTCACAGAAAAGTGAGGTTTCCTTGTGAGCCCACGTTCCCGGCGTTTAGAAAGGTGTCTGTGTGGCCACCGTTTGTCCAGTGTGGTGCTGTCGATGGTGCCGCGCACACGCCCCTCAGGGCTCCTCCTCGGCCGGCACACGCGGCTCTGGCGGCCGGATCGCAGTGACCTGGTAAGGACGTGCCCCGCGAGCTGCGCCAGCTTCCGTGTCAGACTCCGTGGCTGTGAATCTGCCTCTGCTTTTCAGCGCTCACGCCCTTTACTTGTAAGCTTCATGTTTGCCTTTGAATGATGCCTTGTAACTCAGCTAATGGAGACGTGACATATTCTGTCCTCTGTGAACAGGTGCTGCTGTCCTGCTCCCACATGTTCCACAGGGTGAGTGCCCTTCATTGCAGGGTGTGCAGCCCCTTAAGTATGCAGACCCGGGTGCATGCAGACCCGGGTGTGTGCAGACCTGGGTGCGTGCAGACCCCCGATGCGTGCAGACCATGCAGACCCCAGTGCGTGCAGACCCCCAGAGCGCGCAGACCCCCGGTGCGCGCAGACCCCCGGTGCGTGCAGACCGTGCAGACCCCCGGTGTGTGCAGACCCCCGTG
>RJWH01011650.1:0-11343 GCA_004363575.1 Solenodon paradoxus | reverse complement strand
ACGCTTCTAACCAGGAGTTGACAGGAGAAAGACTTCTGGGATGGAGAACCACTATTCAAGGACAAAGCTCCACCTCCTGTTCCGGAGCTCAGGCTGGAAGAGAAGCCCCATGCACGGGGCTGTTCACCTTACTGGATTCCAGAAATGCCAAGACATGACCTTGGAAGACATAAACCAGAAGGAAAGCCCACGTGGTCTTCATGTTAGCCACTCGATGCACAACCTAAAGTCTCCCAAGCAATGCAGAAACAAAAGGCCATCGGTCTCACGGAACCACATCTGCCAAGGAGCAGCCCCGCCATCTAGACGCATTGACATGTAACGTCCCCCTCTTCAGTTTCAGATAAAAGGCAGTGTGTCACCTCATTTAATCCCCCACAGCTTTAGAGAGGAGTGTAATCTTCTCAGACTTTGTAATGAAAACAGGGAGACTCAGAGAGATCCACAAGAGGCCCAAGAAGACAAGCAAAGATCTGGCACAGCTGGGACTCACAATCACGCCCTCCAGTTTTCGAGTCCATGCCGGACCACCAGGCATGGTGACCCCCGTGATACCACAGGTGCTCCCCACTTGCAGTGCCTTTTGTAAGGGCCAGCAAAGGTTCCACAGCAGTCAAATCACTTCCATTTTCTAACTGTGCTAAATATTCATCTAATAAAAACTTCAAAATACAGGAAACCTCTTCCTTTATGTCTGTGAAAACTCATTTATTTGAGAGCTTCCTACCTTTTCTCAAATTCCCTCTGGAACTTTGATCAAATTCAGAGGATGCATTCAGTGATGTGGTATTTTCCAAAATCTCAACATATTCCATTTCATAAAGAAATCACGACAGCTGTGACTGCTTTTCATTTTAATTGCGAGCCCAAGATAGTACTTACGCATCTCAAATAGAAGGACGGAAAATTGATAAATGCTCACCAAAAGGCAGTACGGCGCATAACTATGGTACGTAGTTATGCTGCGTGCCGTGGTCTAAATGCTATGTCCCCACAAATTCACATGCTAGGATCCTAAAGCCTGGCGTGATGATATTTGAAGGCAGGGCCTTGGGAAGTGACCGGGTCACGTGGGTGGGGGCCCAGGAATGGGATTCGGGCCCTTATAAGAGAGACCACAGAGTGCTCTGGCTCTGCAGTGTGAGGCTCCACAGAGAAGGCAGAAGCTGGCGGTCAGCAGACACTGACAGCATCATGAGGGCACCCCCATCTTGGACTTCTGGCCTCCAGGACTGCGAGAAAAGTCCTGCTGCTCAGAAGTTACCCCGTGTGTGATCTTCGTTATCGCAGCCTGAAAGGGCCAAGACATGGTGTAAGCAAAAAGCCAACACACAGCCCACACCGTCTACTTTCTGACCTGCAATATTTTGTAGCAGCTTCGGAGGTCAAGTGGCTTGCTCACGACCACCAGAGGCCCAGTGAGGTCCACACAGAGACCCAGCACACCAGCGCGCATCCTGGTGTTGCCGGGCTAGCGAGCCACTCAAGGCAAGGCCTCCAAACCTAAAGCCATCCCCACACCACTCAAATGTCCACCAGTCGACTGGAGGTCATTAGGGCTGCTCACACAGGAAAGGGGAAAAGTCAGCTTCGAATGATGACTGTGCTGCACTGAGAAGGACTTCAGGGAGTCCGGCGCTAACCCCTCTCTACCTCCTGCTCCCGACGTCTCTGCACTTGATGTGATGGATTGAGGGTGAGAAGGAAAGAGCACAAAATTAATCCATGACTTCTCAACCCCACATCTTGAGGCAAAGGGCTGCCAAATGTTCCATGTTAATGGCGCACATGACAACCCAGAAGAACTGAAGGTTGTCACTGCGTGCCCCGCCTTGACATCAGCAGCTCTGGCACGGGCCCTCACGGGACCCTCAGAAGGCTTCCGGCAGCTTTCCACGTACAGCAGGCCTGGGCGGCACGCCAGAGGTGACCCACGACAGGCATGCGCTCGTGCTCCCTCTGCTCTGCAGGGCGCTGCGCTGCGCTGCGCTGCTATCCAGGTGCGCTGGCTCTCGCAGGGGCTGTACCTTCGGTGTCCGTTCTCTTCAGAAACCACTCAGTCCCCTTGGGCAGGAAGACTACTTCCCGCAGGGAGCGATGCCCCGTGGTGGCAGCACACACTCTGAAGGGCGCAGCAGCCCCTGCCCCAGGAGCCACACGGGGTGCTTTCCCCACCACCCTGCAGGCAGTCCGCCGAGTGCTCGCAGAGGCTTACCGAGCAGCTAAGGATGGGCCTCATGGAAACTGGCTACTGGAACATTCAGCGATCTGAACAGCAGTGATCAGGAAAGGGACGTTTTAAAAAAGAAGCTAAACACAACAGACACGAATGCAGCTGAGACAGAAACGCAGGAGGGCAGCTCATAAGAAAGCCCTGCTCAGAAGGTCACCACGTCCCGGAATACAGCGAACTATATGATGCTCCCAGGGGGCAGGGGCAGCGACCGCCACTGGGCACCGCACCCCGCCTCTGGCCCAGTCGTCGTGGAACCTGCCCTGGGCCCAGAGCAGTTGGGGTCCCAAGGACCCCACCCTTATCCGACCAGGGCACACACAGTAGCGCTTCAGCTGAAAAGTTCAACTTTTCAGAAGACTCGTTACTTGTCGGTGTTGCTCCCATTTCCTGAAGACGCTTTCAAAGGGCCTCAAGAGAAACGCGAATCCAAACTACACTTAGACACTACCTCTCACATGGTGCAAACGCGAAAGCTGAACACCACATTCCACTGGCCAAGTCACGGGCACAGGAATGCTCACCAATTAGCGGTGGCCGCGGAGCGGGGTGGGGGGGTGTAGCAAATGGTGCAGATACTAGAGAGGGGAAGGCGGCGCCATCTAGAGCGACCCGGCATTCCCCCCGAGCCCAGCACACCCACTTCCAGGAGGCCATCCTGCGAGATGCGCGCACATAGCACCAGGTGACTGGGTGGGAAACACGGCAAACTGGGCTGGTGATGCCAAGACCCACTGAAAAGCTTCACACCACAGAAAGGTGAATGAGCGTGTGTGCCTCCAGAGGGCACAACCTACAACATACTTACCGCAAAAGGCAAAAGGAAGAGAAATGAACTTGAATCAGATCAAGTCCCTTGAAGTCACACCACCAGTCTGTATAAACAGCAGGGGATAGGTAGCACTTTAAGTGACACCATGCATATTCAAGCAGCAAAACTCAGTATCCAGGCAATTCTACAGGATGAGCGAATTTGCTTCTTCAACGGAAATTGCCAGAAGGTGAAGAAAAGTCGATGAGAGTGGAGATGAAGAAATACATCAACCCCACACTCTCTGGCCCCAAAGCACCCCAGGGCACAAGAAAATTCACTGGAGAAGGACGATACTGGTGGATTGCTGGTAAGTGGGGTACAAGTGGAACAGTTACTTTTGCAACAGGAGTCCATAACCCCACAAGAGCTATTTCTGGATTAAACGTGATTCTGGGGTTTGTTTCAATAAGGCAGGAAGATCTCAGGGGATGAGGTGGGATGACAGACAAAATAAGACTAGCTGTTGTGTGGTCAGCTGTTGAAGTGGGATAAGAGGTCATTATACAGTTCTGTCTTTGGTGCACGTGACATTTTCCATCAGTGAAAGTTACATACATAATGCACACGTGCGCACGCGCGCACAAACACATGCACACACACACTCTATCATTAACCCAGAGACTGTGTTCATGGCCAGCTCCCCTCCACAAAAATTAACAACATACGCAGACTTGAAAAAAATACAAAAGGTTCTTTTTCCCTCACTTGGACCCGAGCGTAATGATGGATTTCCTTGCTAGCCAGGAAAGTTCACCAAGATCAACAAGTGGAGTTTAAAATGGTCTAAGCAGCCAAGCTCCTGGTGAGGTGCTCTGGAAAAGAATACACTGGATATTCTGGGAAGCAGGAGCAGAAAATGTTCTGGAGGAAAACCTAAGGTCTCCAGTCTAAGTCAATGCTGGTAGTAATCTCCAAGAAGCCTGTGGCACCACGGCTCGTGCATTACTGTGCTTATCGCTGGGAAAGGCAGGTGGGCACACTGTGGACGCTTACAAAAGCTCTTCACGGCTTCTGAAGAAATCATTCAAATCTACAAGCATCACAGCCCAGTCCTGAATACCAGAGAATTGCACCACAGTACACACGAAGAGCCCTAGCACACCACGAGCGTCGAGGCTGGCTGTGCTGTACAGGCCAGAGGACAGAAGGTATGTCCGTGCAAGGGGACGCACTACAGTGAAGGGACAAAATGGGCAATGAAACTAGGAGCCAATACTGAAGATTCCAGAAGCTTGCTCTGCTTAAGCACAGTTTGTTTTAGAGGCTGCACGGACTAGCTAAGGCTAAAGGAACTCCCGCTGTCCTGTGATCGCAATAAAGAAACAAAGGGATCACCAACCAAATCGCCTCCGGGTGACTGAGCGTGATTCTGAAACCAGTGTCCAGCGATAGGGTTTGAGGGCCTGGCCTTCCCTGCCTCCTGGCAGAGAGTGATGTCTGTCACACTCACACTTGTGTCTGTGCTCCTCTGGGCAGCACGCTGCAGTATTCGACACAGACTGTCGTGTCTGCATCTGCGCACCTCTGCTCACGTGGGCACACTCACATCGTGAACATCCTGTACATCCTCACAGCAAGGGGGACATATGCGGAGAAATGTGTCATTAGGTGGTTCTGCCACTGTGCAAATGTCACAGTGTAATTAGCAAACCTAAACAGTCTAGCCCACTCCCCACCGGGGTGATAGGGACCACTGCTGTATGTGCATTTCTCACGAGAACACCCCCGTACGGCACGAAGTCATGAGGGCGGGGCTCCGTGATGGTATTAGGGTCCTTCTAAGATGGAAAGAGACCAGGCACCAGAGCTCCTCGGCCATCTCCAAGCCAGGAAGCGGGTTCCCCCTGGAACTGATCTGGGAGCCTGGATCTCACGCCTCCCAGCCTCCGGAGCCATGAGAAATTGATGACTGCTGTTGAAGCCACCCAGTCTGTGGGAGTCTGTTAGGGTGGTCCCAACTGACTGAGACAATCCCCACTTACAGATGAGGAACATCAGGATGGAAAGTGGGAAGCACAGGCCCAAATTCAGTGAGTGAAGCCAGACCCTGAGTCAAGACAGAATGGACTCTCGATCAGCCAGCAAGCAATACTCTTCCTTCAGAAAATGAATTCTTTCAGACCAACCATCTTGCCATTTTTAAAGGGCACTCTGACTCACTGAATTTGCTAACAATATAGATCATAAACTATAGGAAACTCATCCCCAAACTTCTGTAGGGTTAAAGGTCTACTTGTAAAGATGGAACAGCAGGAAAACCTTGGAAATGAAGGAAGACATTCCTGGTGATCACAATGAGTGGCCGTCTACCGGCATCCAGGGGTCAAGGCTAGGGAGGCTGCTAATCATCCTCTGATGCACATGGCAGTCCCTATGCAGAGACTGTCTGGCCCCAAATGTCAGTAACACCGGGGTAAGAAAACCCACACTAGCCATGTGGACACGGAGCATTGCAGATGTGACTCCGGAAACAGGGACTCAATTTTCTAATGATAATTAATTTAAACTGAAATTTTTGAGTGCAAAATGGAAGAGACTAAAATGAACAAAACTGGAAATCAAATTTAAATAGCCATGGGTGCCTCAGACAGGGCAGCTATTGAGAGTGTGTATAAATAGAAAATAAAGGTCAAGTTTCCCACGCATTTCCATTTAAAGGAATGAAGAATCTCCAAGGAGGAGAGTCTGATGACCAGGGACTGGAGCTAGCGCGTGGAAGTAGCAGCCCCAGAGCAGAAATCCGGGAGCGTGCGGGCACACGCGCAGGCAGCATCAGGGGAGACGCAGAGAGTCAGGGGAGCCCAAAGCAGTCGTCCCCCTCTTGTGGGCAACTCACTCTTGCAGGGTCTCCACGCCCTTCTCTTTGTGTTGCAGCTCTTGCTTCATCTGGGTCAGCTCGCGTTTTAATCTGGAAAGCTAAAGACAAAGGATATTTTTTATTTTTACAACAACAAATGGTAAAAAATAACTTCTACAGTTGTTAGCATTGTGCTCGGAGCTTCTGATTAGTTTTCAAGCCTCCGCCCTCCATAAACTTCCACTCACACACATAAACTAGTCAGTGGAGACAAAAGAAAGAACCACCTTGCTTAGATGCAAAGTCCCCACTGGAGGGCCACTGGCCACCATGCTCTTTCCAAGGTACTGACATACACAGTACGTGGAGCAAACTTTGTAGTACTTTCTTCTTGTTTCCTTCAGCTTAGGACTGGAGACCCCGCATACGCGACTCTGTCGCTAACGCAGGCTCAGGGTGCGGGAAACCCACTGGAGCGCTTAACACAAACAGGCTCAGGGAGCCACTCCAGGCCTGCGCTCACACACAGGCCCAGCCTGTGAGCTCAGACCTTTCAGTCACCCTGAGGTGTCCCCTCAGGGGGCTAGACTGAGAACCATGGCACTGGGGGTACCCCGGTGCAGGGATGAGGTACCAGGACAACAGGAGGCTTCTTTTCCAAAAGGTCCCCTTGCTTTGTTGCAAACACGACAAAACTGGCCCCTGTCCAGACAAGACCAGGGGCCAAAGGGATAAAGCAAGGGGCACACAGAGAATTCAGGTGTCACCAGGGAAGGTGCATCTGAGCCTTTTAGTCAACTGCCACTGCGGGAAGAGTCCTCTAATATACAGCACCCGTGGCCAGGGCCACAGCAGCTATTAGTGCTGCGGATGCCCACACTCAGCATCCCACCAACACAGGGGAGCGGGCCCTGTGACTGGGAAAGAGTGTCACCAGTCTTCTCGATGAGGACGGAGTCAGTCTAGCCCCAGGACAGAGGGACACTGGTGACTAGTTTCTGTTTTTTTTTTAAGGAAAGGTGCAGGCAGGAATGAAGATAAGCAGGCAGAGAGAAGAGGAAGAAGGATTTAATTTATTTTATTTAGTTGTTCATCTTCATTGCCCCCACCACGTCCGACTCCAGCGTGTGGACTATGCTTGGCCAGAGGCAGTAAACCCAACCACTACTCTATCAGGGTGTTGGATAAGGTAAGGTTTGAAAATGAAAATTCCCCCCCCATTGGAAAAAAAACTGGAGAGTAAAAGCAAAACCTACTAGTAATCCATGAACTTGAAAATTTTACTAAAAATACGAGTGTTGAACCCTGGTAAGCGACATTACACCGAAATCTCAAGGGGCTTCTTGCTGGTGACTTGTTCTACTTACCCTGTCCCGACGACTTGCTATTTCTGCTTTAATTTGGTGTGGGTCGTACTTGGTATTTGCTGAATATCCAGAGAAGGCTAAACAGAAGAAAAAGACTTTACTTTATAATGGATCCTTTAAAATAAAAACACGCTGAGATAGGAACTTCTGGGTCACCATATTAAATACTTAACTCTAAATGGAGATTTACAAGTTGGCACTAACTCACGGCTTCAGATCTTAATGTTTGGGTTTTGCACAATGCCTATATACATGATTCTACAGAATAAAATATGCGGCTGTAGGTGAGTCCAAAGTGTTTACGGTCAAACTACGTGGGATAAAAACCATAAATACACCAAAAGACTTATAGAATGAAAAAGAAAACTTTCTAGCAATGCGTCAGTATCTGGCAGGCCCCTGGCAGGCTTTCCTTATTCCAAGTTGTCTGAAGAGGACCCGTATTTTGATTCTAAGAGCCTGTTCGTGCCGAGCGTTCACAAAAACTCATCACATGGGGAACACTTTCTTCCACAGCGCAGGGCCGTGACCTCAACGCCGCTTTCAGACGTGGTGGCATTAGTGTGGTGGCCCCTAGCTGGGGAGCGATGCCACGGAGAGCTGTTACATACGGGCCGAGCAGCCAGCCAGCCCCGTCAACACCGCTGCCAGCCTCTGCCAGTGCCCTAGCAGCTGGAGCAGCAAGGAGCCATCTCGAGTGTCTACCACCCGTCAGCCATCTGTGCTGCTTTTTCTGGACGTTTCTGTCTCTTTTCTCTCAGGCTTCCACAGCCTTTGGCTTCTGAGCTGCCATGTCTAGGTTTCCGTGCCTGGTGAGGTACTCCCCGTTCTTCATTCTGAGAGTCACCCACAATGGTGTCATCTGTCTCCACTGCTCTTCATTCACGTCACCTGCTCCGAAGACCCTCTGCAGCGCCAGCCTCCTCTCTTTTGCGCCTTTGATCTGGGACTGAAGATTGTCAAATAGGTGCCAACAAACCAGCAGCAAGTTCAAGGACACTTCCTGACTTTCTACTGGAAAGGATGGCTCGAAGTCACCACGTAGCTTAAGAAGCCAAACTATTTGACACCCTCAACTAGAACCCTGTCAGAAGTTAATCTGGGGAGTTCAAGTAGGTCCTTTCTCAAAAATCAGCCCAATAAAAAAATCTACTTTTGAAGTCCTCAGTCCTCAGTCAGAAGCACTAGAATCTACTACAAATAATTATCAGGAGGAGTTGAGTATCTGCCAACTTCATCTCAAATGTTCTTATATTTAGAATTATAATCCCTCAAAGACATGGAGCAGATACTTTCTAAACTCTACCACTTGCATCCTGCCTGACGCTCTGGTTTCATTCATGATCAGTCATGAAAAAGGAGCAGCAGCTCAAAGTCCTCAACTGGCAGGAACATTCCCGTAAACTCTCCACATGAAACCGCTGGGCCTTGGAAGTCCCCCAGATCTTCACCTAAAGGCCTGCCATGGGGACCCAGGTAAGACACAAACAGGCCCAGGGCTCGCTGCCACCCCGCACAGGTCAGCCCACTCATCACCTTGCACTCGAAGACAGTGACAACAGCTCTCCACAGGCATGTCTCCCACTGGGGTAGAAGGAACCCACCGCCGAAGCCCAGGGCTGAACTCTCAGAAGCAGGAACGATCTGAAACCCTCATCACAAAACTGCAATTCACAGGGACAGTCAGAAAACTGACCTGATGTGCACTGGTGGTGCAGTGGGGACTGTCAGACAAGCCCCCAACTGCCTGGGGCCCAGTTCCTCCTAGCTAAGAGCCCTGAGCTGCCAGGTACCCCCTGCTCCCCCAGGAGGCTCAGCGTCTAGCCTGTCCCAGAGGGGGAGTCTGATGAACCTCGACACCCCGGAACCTTGAAAGCCACCAATGGGAGGTCCCCCAGCTCAGAGGACTCGGTTAGCTGCGAATGGATTTCCCGACTGTCCTTCCTGCTACAGCTGAAACCGCCCTAAATGGCAGAAGAGGCTTTACTTATATTGACCATTCATGGCATGAAATTCCAGAACTGGCTCGCCTTGGTGGCTCTGGCATTAAGTCGGTGGCTCCGCACAGTCCAAGTCCAGCTCCTGGATTCACTCCCCAGGGCCAGGGAACAAGCAACATGAACAAACTAACTAAATACACAATGCTGCTTCTTCCACTCTCTTCCTGCCTGCCTGCTAGTTGGCCTTCATTCCTGCCAGCGTCCTGCCTCTGAAAACAAAATCCAGAGCTGGGCTGAAGGAAGGAAAGGCAACTCCTGACCCAAGGTAGCGAATACACTCTCCCTTCCAGCACTAAGGCGGGTGGCACGCCCTGGCACAACTCCAACTCGGTGCTTACAGACAGAGTCTCAGTTCCTTAAGTCCGCCAGGAGGTCTATCAGAAGCACTTCTAGGGTCCAAGGAGCAGCTCAGGCCTCTGAACCCTGCTTCGAAGCATAGGCACTTTGCAGCACTCAAAAAACCAGCTTCCTCTGCTCAGATGTGCCTCCGAGCTCCCGGTGCAGGATAAGAACCAGACGTTTCCCGGGGGCTCTCGCCTCTCGAAGGGCTGAGTGCACACGCGCTGGCCTGGGTGGCGTTGGAAACATTAGCCCGCGGACCACACAGCGTCCATTGTTACACCTATGCCGCTGGAGGCCTTGCACATTTTGTCCACCTCTTCTCAAAATCTGTGTGGGACGGTTATTCTGACTCCCCACACTGCAGATTAAAGTGACCTGTGCTACGTGGCGCCATCAGCCACAGGGGATGGTGTGTCTAGAACACAGGCTCCTGGAGCCTGACTGGGGGCCACAGAAGGGAAGCACGTTCTCTGTCTCTAGTATACACCAGCCGCCTCTGCGCCATGGGAGCCTAAGGTCACTGAGGGGGCGACACACTGTCGAGAGCAGTCATCCTGAGAAGACACCCTCGGGTAGACTTGTCCGAAGACCAGGTGGGTGCCTCCAGACCTCGGTGACCTTGGGAGTCGCACAAGGGAGCCAAAGAGAACTGGCAGGAAGACAGCAGGCTCCGATGGGTCCCAGACGGCTGCACCACCGGCCAGGGCAGCGCGAGGGCGGGCGGGCGGGCGGGAGTGAGAGAGTGAGGTGACAGAGAAGGGCGGATACTTTACACCAGGAAGCAAAGGACCACAAAAGCCAGGTAAGCTAGCTCAGCAGCGGGCCAGCCCGGCTCCGGATCCACACTGAGAGCTCTTTCGGGGGCTTTTGCAGACACGCTGCCTGCTCCGCTCCGAGCCCGAGTCTTGCCAGCGAAGACCTGGGAAAGTGCTACGTGGCCCATTTTACCCCTGCCTGCTCCAGCACGCTCGCTTGAAGGAAAACAAAGGCTGGGTGGCTGGACTGTGGCCCTCACGTGATGAGATAGCAGATGAGACACTTCCCTGGAGCCTCAGCAGGAATGCTGCCAGGACTGCTGACTGATAAGGTCAAGGCTTCACCACCGCCTAACCCAAGAATTCAGGGTGGGCCAGCACTTTCTCACGGGAGATAAGGCCAACTCTTTCCCAGCCACCCAAGAGACTCCAAGAGCCGGGGTAGTAAACAGTCATACTCCTGTGCCGTTAATCTAGACAAGTGAACCCCAACTCTGGGACTCACTGGGAGCGAGCTCACAGAAGTCTGCCCATCCGAGGCCAGCGAACTGACAAGCTGGGGTAGCAGCAGTGTTTACAGTCCCCTAAGGAGAGTCTTACCTCTCAGCCAGGGCTGAGAGCCACAGTTCTGCAAAGGGCCAGAAAAGAACGCTTTTGGTTCTGCGGGCCACATGGCCTGTCTCCTTCATCAACTCTGCCACTGGAAGTACTGTAGACAATAGGTAAGTAAGTGCACATGGCTGGCACCAATAAAACTTCACCAGCAAACACTCCTCATGGACTGAGGTTAGCCCATGCACCGTAGAGAATTTACTGGGCTGTGGTTTCGACTATAATTTACCCACGCAGGAATGCCTTTCGAAAAATTCCAAAAAGGGGGCACCCCCTTGTGGCTCAGGCAGCTGAGATGCTGGTGCGCAAAGCACCTGCAGCCCAAGGACCCAAGTTCAAGACCTGAGGTCAGGGTGAAAACCAAAACAACTGAACTAAATAAAGTAGAGATGTTCCTTCATCCTCTTCTTTCCTTCCTTCCTT
>RJWH01011649.1:0-11340 GCA_004363575.1 Solenodon paradoxus | reverse complement strand
GGTTTGGGACCTTTGGATGTGTGTTAGGATTCATTTGTGTTGCTTTATTGCAAAAAGTCTCTTAGGGACCCAATTCTCCGAGAAAATCAAGACCCGGTGAGATCGTGTCATTGAAAACACAAATTTCCCACACCCTAGACATAAATTCTTTATCGATGTCGTTACTGTGCTTGACAGGTCATATTTCAGAGGGTAACACGGTTACACTGCCCTAAGTAACACGATAGTATGTCTCCTGTGTTTGAACACAGCGGAGACACCCAGAAAAGCCGCAGGTGAGGGCACATCAGCGGGACCCCAAGTCTAGAGCTCGGCGCACGGCTCAGCCGGACGTGGCGGATGGAAAGCCCCGCGAGGTCTTCGAGAAGGAGCAGTAATGCTGAGGAGCCGTGGTCAGGGGCAGGCGGGCGGGACTCGAGGCAGGCCCTGGAGCCGAGCGCTCGGCGACGGCCTCCGGACACGGTGCAGGCGCACAGGCTCCCGGAACCAGCCCGCACGTCCCCTCCCTTGGTGTGTGGTGAGCAGGCTCAGGCACAGCCGTTTCCCAGCCGCTCCGAGAGTGTCCTAATGTGACCGTAGACCGTACGGGTCGTGGCCGTGCTGGGGACAGCCTTGAAGGCCATTTCCAAGGGAGTAGTAGCACTAAATCCCTCAAATATCATCTCTTATTCTGTAACTAGACAAGATGGGAAAGCACCTTGGACATGGGTTGGCGTCGGAGGATTTTTATCGCACCCCTACGCCTCCATGTCTTACGCGCCGTGCATCGCTTCGATCGGCTCCAGAATCCGCCTCTGCAGAATGGAACGTGCACCTATGCTGACTTTCTGAAGCACAGAAGAGAGTCAGAGGCAGGAAGAGACTCAATGCGTGTCTCTTCCCTCGTCCTCTTCCTCCTCTTCATGATCGTCTCCCCTTCCTGCTTATTCTCCCAAAAGAAACGAGGGCTCAGAACAGAAGAAAGCCAAGAGCTTCAGAAACAACATTAGATCCCTATGTAGATAGTCATCGATTTTTCCCTTGGATAAGAAAAATTACACATTCACCTCTCCACTGTGAAGAGGGGGGATTATGAGTCACGCGTGCATGATTCAGAGAGAACACTGCAGCTGAAGTACCGCTGAAAGAATAATATTTTGTCCTTGTGACTAACGCTTATCTAAGCTTAGAATGTCCTAACCCCGAGTTAGAGCAGAGGACCCCCAGGGAAGTTCGCTGCTGCTTTGATTTAGTAACAGCACAAGCAGAAAGGATGGATTGTGTTCCCCGTCCCCCCCGCCCAGGTGGACACATTTGTCTTCTCTTCACTCAGCTTCCAGGTGTTGACGTCTGGGGGCACTGCCGCGAGCCAGCTTCGGCCCCCTCATAGACGGCTGAACATCCGAGCTGTGCGGTCGCCCCTGCTCCAGCAGACCTAGTCTCCCTCTTCTTACTGATGTGAATTTTTAAGTCACTGGTCAGCTGTGTAGCTGAGCAGAAAGGTCATCCAACTGGGCCTTTGCCTGGCTTTGCTGAGCATGGGTTTCAACTGTGAAACACAGAATTCACCTCTTTAACAGACTCCTTTGAAGGAGTCAGCATATGGAAGGGAGCTCACAGAGGTCCCAAGCCGCAACGGGGAGTCGGCAAGTCTGCCTGCTTCCAGGGTCTCTTCAGCGCTGGGCATACAGACTGGTGTGACTGCAGTGTCCCGGGCCCTTCACGGGAGCCTCCCCGCTTCCCTGTCTGATGCGCCCGCCTCCTGTCCTGCTCTCCTCCCATCAGAATCCTGCAGGAGCTGGTGCAGGATGGAGACCTGTCCATTGTCTATCCTTCCTGGGTGCCTGACCGCTGCATGGAGCTTCAGTCATCTGGGGCCCCATGGCCCCCAGCCGGTTGAATCACACGGGACCACAGGTTGATAGGATCCCGCGGTCTTCATCACGAGCAACTTGTGCTCACACAGGGACGCTGCTCTCACAGGGGCCGTGGGTCTGACTCAGGCACGACCCTAAGGCCTTCCCGTCCGATCGAAGGAGAGAAGGCACATTGAATCCACAACTAAGGAGATGCCGAGGAGGATGAGGAAAGTTCCAGGGCTGCTGGGGGAAGAGCAGCTGAACAAGGAAGCCGACACATGGGTTTGGGGAACGTGATCCAAGGTTTCAACAAAGACCATGAAAGGCTGGTGTGATTTCCACAGACAGCGAGATGCAGCAGAGGTGACACAGGCCCTGGCCCAGGAGCGGGACTCGGGGTCCCGATGGCTCTTACCAGGATCCCTGTCTCACACACACACACACACACACACACGGATTCTGTTTGCATCGCTACATGCATCTTAGGATATTGGAATGCCATTGCGGTCTGTGAGTATTTCGCACCAGGGCCGCTGCTGGATTTGCAGTGTCCTTGACCCTGCCTGTTCCCTCCCTCCCTCCCTGCCCCTCCGCCCCTCCCCACCCTGGAAGCCATCACCTTGCATCCTGTGAATTTTGTTGGGATTTGTCTGTCTGTTTCGTTTCTTGAAATATCAAGAAATATCACTCCACCCGAGTGAGACCGTTCTGCATCTCTCTCTTCATGCCCCCGGCTTATTTCTCTTAGCACCGTCTGCTCCAGTGCCATCCAGGCTGTTGCAAAGGGCACACCTTTGCTCTTTGTCACCACTGCATAGAATCCTCTGAGTATATATGATCATCAGAAAAATGCTTGTGTGTGATAGCCTCCTTGCTCTGCCCCTTTTTCTCCAAGATTTGGGGTGTTTACGTCTTTGAAATGCGATTTGGGGAGAAGGACCCCACACACAGCCCCAGGGAAGGTTCTCTTGGCGATAGTCTCCTGTGTTGGCCCTGCCTTTCTGTGGTGGCTTTGAGAAGGACGGGTGGTCCAGCTCTGGACAGGGGTGCTGGGGGGGGCTGAGAAGGATTCGCCGTGAGAGGTTATGTCGGCGTGAATCTGGCATCCTGTGCCACCTTGTCAGCTGAGAGGGACCCCATCTGGATAAAACTGTCTCGGTGGAGCCTCTGACCTCAGTGTCAGGGGGATGTCATCGTCCTCTGAACCTTCAGTTATTGAGGGGGACTGGGGCAGTTCATCCCCATGTTGTGTGAGCAGAGGTGGGATACTTGCTGGGCATCGTACCTCGACGGCAGCCCCGAGGGACCTGCCAGCCATGGCAGGGCCCGTGTTTCCTCTCACATTCCTGCAGAAACCGGTGCCAGCCTGGGCCTGTGGGGACAGTCTATGGACCGCTGGTTTCAGCCACTGGATCTTTTTATCTTTGACCACTGAGAGCAGTCTGCAAGCTTTTTAGGACACAAGGACAAGAGGTGACCCGCCCTCGGTCTCTCATGGACTCAGTGGCAGCAGGACAGTGAATGACAGGCAGTGAGCACGTGCCTGCAGGGAGGCTTGTGTTGGAAGATGGGAGACTTCTGCCCGAGGAACCAGACGTTTCTATGACCTGCAGAGCTGGGAGCAATGCCCCGCGGTATGGCCTTATAGCTTCAGGTCCTTCTCATTTCTGGCTTTTCCTGGGTGGACCTGGGCGGAACTGGCACTCAAGAGCGGGGGTGAGCCCTCCCCTCAAGAACGCAAACCATGCCAGAGGGTGGTTTCTTATTCTCCAGTGAATCCTCCACACCTTGGCCGCTGTCTCCTCCTTAGCAGGCCTCCAGGGACAGTTAGATGAATGAAACAAGGCAGTGAAAGATGGAGGAGACTCCTAAAAGGAGCTGAATTGGGTTTGGAAGGATGAATGGAGGTCTGCATCTAATACAGCTTCAGTGAAGCTAGAGAGATGGACAGTGGAAAGGAAAGTGTCACCCACCAGCCTCTGTCTTGGAATTGGCAGTGATTCCTACTAAGACAGAATCTTCAGGGAGCTGGGTTTTGTGGACGAAAGATCTGGTGTGAAATTAAGGGTCGCTGCTTCTAGCCCAGCTCCCACGTCTGCTGAGCCTCTCTGAGCCCCGGCAGCACGGCTGCAGCCGGGAGCAGCTTCTCTGTCCGCCATCGGATGAGGTCCTGCAGGTGCTGCTTTGGAAGCTAGGACAGTGCCCCACAGCTGTGTCATCCTGATTTTCTAATTCCCCTGCAGCATACAAGCTGCCACAGTGGCATAGACACTGAAGTGGTGGCCCAGTGCCCCTGCTGGAAATGGACAGATCACACTCATGTTACAGCGAGAGGCAGCGGATGTCCGGATCGAGCAGGACACGGCGCCAGTATTTCAGGAGTCACGGCCACGTTAACGTCCTTTGAGATAGAACCTTTGGCACCGAGGTCCATGAGCCTGGTATGGAATCTCGGATCTGGTCGTGGCCAACTGTGTAGGAGAGATGTGTCGCTGTTCCTGACCCTGAGGGCACAGGAGCCTCTTCGGGGTTCTTGGACTGTCCTGTGTGTGAGAAGTCGCACAGTCCAGGACATCCCTGGGACAGGGCTTTCTTGCAGAGATCAGACACAGGAGAGAGAGAAAGGGGCGGGATAGCTTACGTCCATCAGGGCGTCCCCACGGAGGAGAAGCCCTCGCTTTGCTGCGCCCCGGCCCTTGGGCTCCGGGGTTGAAGTCAGTGGGCAGACGGGGTCAGCGGTCCCCAGGAGCTGGGGCAGCGGTTTCCGAGGAGGGGTCGTCTGTCTCTTGCTTGGCGGGTCCAGAAAATACCTCGGGGCTCCCAACACACGTCACACGTGCCCCTTCTTTTTTGTTTTCTGTCCGGGGGGCTTGCAAACTTCATTTGTCCACACATCTGTAGAGGGCTGGGCTGTGAGGTCTCCTGGGGACAGTGTGCTCAAGATGGAAGGCGCGCAGCTTACGGGAGGCGGCCGGGCTTGGAAGGAGGCGGCGTCAGTCACAGCGGCTTGTGCTGGGGACAGTTTGAGCCTCTGTTTTCTTGTTTTAAAAGTGTAAGAATAATACCTAATTCCTAAGATTCTTGCTAATTGATTTCATAATTCATGAAAAATGCATCCACATCTCAGTAATATTTCAGAGATAGATTGGGTTATAAATTAGTGTATGCAAAGCAAACGGTTGTGATGTGATGCCGTGTTATTAGAGAAGTAGCGAGGGACCAGAGTTAGAGAGAGGGGCACACCCTGGTGGAGTAGCAGTAAGTCAGCCGCCTGTGGTTGGGCGCAGTGCACACACATTCCCCAGGACCCAGGTTCATGTCCCGGGGCCAGGGGAGCAGCCAAGATTAATAAATAAATAAAACAAAATACTTCTGCCTTCTCTCTCTTTCTGCTTGCCTGCCTGCTTGCCTTCATTCCTGCACCTTTCCTTTTTTATAAGACAGAGAGAGGGCTTCGAATGGAGTTGCATGCAGCATTCATGGGCATTGAGAGATCAGGAATTATCTGGACAGGTTGATGGGATGGGAGTTCCCAGAAGACAGAAAATCCTGGAACAAGATTAGATGCAAAGGACATGCAGTGCATCTGGGATAACTAAGAATTTTTTATGGCAGCAATGCAAGGCGTATCAAGGCAATATGAATCGAAACATGGGAAATCATCAGAGAATGGTTTAACATCTGTTTCATCACTCCACAGTGAAGGGCTGTATTAGCAGAGGAGTGTTACAGGATATGTCTAGATTCACTTAAGGATGTGCTGCTATGCCATTTTCCAAACTTTGAGTGCTCCCTGACTTAGTCAGGCATTTAATGTGCCAGCGAGTGGTAGTCTGCAAATCGTCTGGTTGAATTCTCATCTCTGTGCTGCTATGTTAGATGCTATTATTCTTGTTGGGTGGGTCCAGGTTCATAAAATGTAACTTGTATTTTTCAAATATAGTTTTTTGTTTCAGGATAAAGCATGGAACATTATCAAAACCAAATTAAAAGGCACAACTCAACATATCAAAGTGAAGGAAGCACATTTAAATAATTTTAATTGAAATGTACAGTTTTATAATCTTGGCACATTCTCCAAAGCTCAAAAATAAAATTCCATCAGCTTAGAGAGGAATACACAGAACATCATCCCGTTTGCAGAAACCCCCTTTGTGCTGACTTTTGGTGACCACCCATGTGACTGCTATCTTGATTTCTGACATCATGGCTTATTAGCTTTGACAGCCTTTGAACTTCATATAGTTGGGACCATACCATATGCACTTTTATTTTTCACTTATTTTTCTCAAGCAAGATTATGTAATTCATATACAGTGCTATATATAGAGTCCTATTTTATTTTTCTTTTCATGTATGTAGGATCCTAAATATGAATTCAGTAGAATTAATTTAACCATTCTACTAAGATTAGTGTCATTTTCATTATTAGAGTATTCCAAGGAATAAGAAGAATAGTATCATACATTTATATGTATATATATATATATATATACACACACACATATGAGTGTGTTTCTTGTGAGTATATGACTGAGGACGGCATAGATGTATGTGTTTTAGGGTTTCTTTTGCTATTGCTACATAGTTTTCCAAAATGGCCTTATCAATTTATACTTGCTCCAGTCTTACATAAACTTTAATTTATTTCACAACTTCACACATTTGGTGTTGCCTGCGTTTTTTCCTTTGGTCCTTCTGGTCAGTCAGAAGTGGTATCATTATGATTTCATTTACATTTATCGGCTGTACGTGCGATTGAGCCTCTTCTCATAGGAGTGTTGGCTGGTAGAGCACAGTATCCGATGCACAATCTGAGGGGTAGCTTCCTCGCTTGCTGTGCTTCTTGAGGTGCACAGCAAATCTGCAGCGTCTGTGAGCTCCCATGGAATCAAGTGAGACTCAACTGTGTGTGACTTCAGCACCTCGGACAGTGTCAGGCGAGCTGTGTACCTAATTCAGCCGAAAACTCAGTGTTCACATTGAGTAAAAGAAAAAGCCGAGGTGGAAAGTCAAGCCTAGTGGAGGCTAGTCCTGTGCTTTCTCCACTCTACAGAGGTGGAGAAGTTCCCCCAGCTCCCCATTTCTTCTTCATTGTGCCAATGCCATTCTAAATGGAATGTTCCAAAAGCCAGTAGCAGAGCCCTTCTGCATAATGCACACAGTAGGGAGCCTGCCTGCCAAGGACAGAGCTGCATTCTCTCTGCGCAGTTCTATGAATACCGGAGTCAACTGGGCTTCAGCTCCCTCCTCAACGACATCCGATGAGGAGCCTTGCTCAGAGTGATATGTATCTTCTCACTGACGACACTTGATGTTTCCAAGTAAGTGTTTGTGGAAATACAGTGCCTGTGTGCTTTGGGTCCAGCTCCACTTTCCAATGACTGTATCTGAGCTTTGGTCAATTTGCTTGCCGTTGCCGGCTCTTTTTCACACCTCACAGGTCATTGTAACGATCAAATTGTTCACGAGGGTGAAGTACTCAGGAGCACTCCCAGCAACTGGTAGTCACTGACTCAGTGCTAGATCTGATTGCTAATGATGATACTCGGAGTGTGCGGTTTTGAGATTCAGGCAAAGATAGTGATGATTATGGCTTTGGTCCAACATGGTTTGGAATTCATTTGTGACATCTGTTTTTAAGTTAGAGACGAAACAGTGGAGTAGATTGTAGCCAACTGGACATCAACATGCTAACAGTATGTGGCAAGTACACATTGAAGACCCCTGAGAAATCATATTCGGAAAATGTAACGAATGTGTTTCATAAAATAGCATGAGTCTCAATTTTAGAAGGCAAGTCCTGATTGAATCCTGAAAGGTTTTGTCCCTTCTTTTTAATACTGTTTCTCACAGTAGTTTATTGATCAGTTAGTCGAGGTACGAAAATCCAGGGGGAAGAGGGGAGCTTCAGTGTCGCTTCCACCTGAGTTTGAATCTTAGTGCTGTTCTTCCTTCCTGCCTGAAACAAATCATTTAATCCAACAGAGCTATGTTTTTTTTTTTAATTGAAAAGCCAGGAGAAAGCTAGGAAATTGCAAATACTCACTGAAATACTATACATACATTTCTTTGGTGCTAACAGAAAGAAAATACTTCATCAAGGGTAAGCATTTTTTTTATTAAATATTTACAAATGTGATTGGGGTAGTCTAAAGAGGCATAAGAGATAAACATATCTCCATGTCTTTTCCCCCAAAAGTGCAATCTTTGAGAACATACATGGTGTCATTTTTGCTTTGTGATTTTTTGAATGCGTGTTTCCAGTGTTTTGAAAAATGTCTGATGTGTAATGATGCTAAGTAACTGATTTTTGAATGAGTGAATAAACACTAGGGATCTGACCTCCCTAGAGCTTACATATTGCAGAGAAAGTGGAAAGATAGGCTAAAACGATATTACAAGATGAAAGCAAGACATTAAAATAAGATCACGCACATTACATATGCAAATTTTATTAGGATGCATAGGATAAAGGCAGCTATTGCCTGGTATGGTATATGTCTTAAGTACTATGCCAGTCCTTATCCCTAGAAGGCAATACTTCCTCTCTCATTTCACAAAGTAAAGTTTCAGGGAGGTTGGGCATCTTGGCCAGGGTCACCTCCCTAGGAAGCAGCTGATGTGTTTGACATAGTCCCCTGTAACCTCTCCAGCACACGATTCTCTTAGATGTGCCCTCCAGAGATAAAAAGGGGGTTCCTGTGGTTCTAGCAGGTAAAGTGCCATCTAACCGGGGTCTTACAAGCTGATTTGAATTTGGATACTTGAGCGAGGACGAAGAGAGAAAGTTTTGCAGGATGGGCAGGAGGTTGAAAGTCAAAAATGACTGGACCAAGGGAAGGGGAGGAGGTTTCCTGGAAGGCTGGGTGTGAGTTGAAGCTGAGAATGTGCAGTGGAGACAAATCAGAGGGACGGCAGATGCTCTCCCAGAGATGTGGACTCTGGTTTCGGATGCATGTCATAGAGGAGGATGTAGGTGAGGCGCGTTTCAGGAGATGAGCTTGTGAAGGGACCCGAAGGACCAGAGCCAGCCGAGTGACTGTGACGCTGTTGCTCAGTCTTATGCTCTGAAGAGTCACAGGATTCTGCTGGGGCCCAAGCCTCTCAACTGACCTTTTGCACAAATTACTGCCTCTTGCACTGCTGTGCTCAGTCACTGATGTCACCGATGGTCTCCTGCAGAGTTATCATCAGTCTGCTCCTCCTGGGGATGCTTCATGGGAGTTGGTAGGTTCTCTGGCATGAATCGGAAATAGTGGGGTCTCAGTCTGACCTCTGCTGATATCTGGCAGGAATGGGGTGTCTCCTTACCACCCTGGTTTCAATTCCCAAATCCTATGTCGAGAGAGCTGGCCTGGCCCATTCCCACCGAGGCAAGGACTCTGATGAAATCCTGTGATGTCTCTAAGACAGCTTCTCAGCAACCTGGGATCTGAGGGACCCGCAGGAGGAGGGTCAAGCCAATATTAGGTGAAGGGAACCCCAATTACAGGACACCTACTGGGGCCAGGGACCCTTCGCTCATAGTGACATAGCTCAGATTCTCATGAAACACAACTGGTTTTCTGTTGTCGAACTTCATTTCCATTCTCACCCCCAGGCCATATATAACAACGGGAATGGAATTCAATCTTTCTTCACTTTTTCATTTTCTACTAACAGCCGGTATTTATTAACATACACACAAAAATGCTAAAAAAAAAAAAAAAAAAAAATTAGCAGATAGAATTCTGCCAGTGCGAATAAGTAGGATTTGCCAGAAGAATTTGAAGAATACTCAACATAATCACTTATCAAAGCCATAAAGCCCATCGTGGCACCCCCTGGTGGAGCAGCAATTTGGCCTGTCACCTCTATAGGACACAGGTCCACCCCTGGGTCCAGGGGAAATAACCAGTGTGAACAACTCAATAAAAATTAGAACATAAAATTGCTTCTTTCCCGTCTCTTCCTGCCTGTCGACTCACCTTCTCTCCTGCCAGCACCTTCCCTTTAAAACACACACCCATTAAGAGTAAAAATTAAAAAAAAAAAAAAAAAAAACTATTTAAATGTATCACCTAAGTGTTTAAAAAAAAGTAGTACTTATTTGTATAGTATTTTAATCAGAAAATGGAGAAATAGCAAGATTCCACTTTAACGTGACAAACTCATTAAGTCCTTACTGCATGAAAGCTGTTGAGGAGCTGGGGCCAGCACAGGACTCTGGTGTGGCCCGGCTGGCACCAGACACAGTGCCTGGAGTTGAATCCTTGCCTTGGGGTCAGCCGCAGGCTGTGGCTGGGCTGTCCCTCCGTCTCCTCCGCGTGGCCCTCACAGGGGCAGCTCCCAGCGTGGCAGCGGGGTTTTATCAGAGCCGGGCGTGAGCGCGCAGGCAGAAGCCAGCCTCTGCAGTCAGCGGAGAGGGTCACGGGCGGTGGCGAATCAGGGGAGCGGCGCCCGTGCCCTCTCAGAGGCTGCAGGCCACACAGGCGATGTTGCATGGAGCCACCAAGGCCCTGGACAGTCCCCCGCGGCCGTGCCCCGGTGGGGCGGCAGCCCTCGTGACATCCCCGCACCCGGGCCTCGGCTCTCGCCTGGGCTGTGGGACGTCTGCCTCCCGCACCGACCCGAGCCTTGGCCGTCGCGGGTGGGGCGCCTGACTGTGAGCCCGACTTCTGCTCTGTGTCTGAGCTCCGAGACCGCGTGGACGGGAGGGCCCCGCAGGCCTCCTGGGGTCAGAAGTGCGCGGCGGCCAGTCTCGCGGTGCCTCCTGCAGCCTGGCGAAGCCATACACTCCGCACGGCGCCAGGCTTCTGTGCGTCTGTGTTTTCCGCTGCCCCGCACCCTGGCTGCCCACGGAGAAGCGAGAGCTGCCGTCTTCATCTTCCTGCGTCTGCCCGACTCCGCTCCGCCGATGCCCTCCACGTCCCTCCGTGTGGCTACCGTGGCGGAACGTCCTTTTGTCAATGCTGCGTGACACCCCACGTCCTCTCCACCCGCCCGCCCAAGGCGGGCATTTCGTCGCTTGCACAGCGTGACTGTGGTGAAGGGACGGCAGTGAGCAGGGGTGCTGGGGTGGCTTTGAGATCCTGATTTCCACTCCGGGGTGTCGTCACCCCAAGTGGGGCAGCAGGAAAGCCTGTTCAGCTTGTTTTCACATTTTTGAGGGATGTGCGTGTCGCTTCCCCTAAAGGCTGAGCCGGTTGCGTCCCTGAATGTGAGTTCTTCCTCAAGGAATCCGGGGCATCTCTGGCCCATCAGTGTCCTGACGTTGCAGGACCAGGTGCTGCGGCAGACACGGGCTGTGTGCGTCACACCCGGGGAGGGTTGACTCTCTGGGAGGCAGGAGTCCAGTTCCTCTAGCGTGTAGGCTGCTGCATCCCCAGCGAGCAGGAGCCCAGAGCTGCTTTCCTCTGCAAGATTTCTATTGCCTGTGCGCGCCCTCGCTCTCCTCTCTCTCTCTCCATCTCTCTCTCTCCATCTCTCTCTCTCCATCTCTGTCCATTTCTCTCTCTCC
>RJWH01011648.1:0-11347 GCA_004363575.1 Solenodon paradoxus | reverse complement strand
TTCTGAAGGAGCATTCAAGATTGCAAGGGGCACGCCCTGGTGGAGTACAGGTTGGGTGCAGTCCATATACATCCCAAGGTACCAGGTTCATGGCCCAGGATGGAGGGGACAACCAAGATGAACAATTAAATGAAATCAAATGCTTTTTCCTTCTCTCTCTCCCTCCCTGTCTGCCTCCACTGGTCTTCATTCCTGCCTGAAACTTTCCTTAAAAAAAACAAAAAAAAAACAAAACAAAAAAAAACTGCAATGGGAAGGAGGTGCTGAGGCATTCATGGGCTCAATTTAACTTTAGGAGATTAGAACTGCTCCTTAAATATCCATAGCCCAGGAAGCAATTTTAATTTAACATCAGAGCAGTTTCATAATTCTTCTAAAGGAATTATGTACAGGAACTACAGACCTTTTCCATTTATATTTCACAGTCCCTACCACTTTCTCTCTCACTACAAAGAAATGAACCGTTTCATTATCCTAGCTTATTAAATGCATAAATGTGGCTAGTGCTCCAACACAGGGAGGCAGGCCTATTTATTGTTAATTCTATGGTAGACTTTATACCAGTGATTCCTAGTAACAAGAAGTTTAAAAGTTATAAACCACACACACAGACTCTCATACTCTCAAATTTATGACTTGATTTTCACATTGGGAAAATAACTTCTTTTCAAACAGAGAAGATGGGGGCAAAAAAAATCTGTCTACTCAAAACAAATGGAAACAATTCTCAGTTTTCCTTTTATTATCTTCAACTGTCCAGAAGGATCTTTTCTCACCTCAGTTAAAGGCATGTAAGCCTGGATAATATGCCTGTTGTCAGGCAATTATAGGCAAATGCCCTCACCTTTTCTGAATAGGAATATAGGCTGCTCAAGGTGGACGGGTGCCTGAGGCTGGGCTTATAGCTTTATTTTAAAGAGAAGCTGCTTTTAGTATTCAATCTCACATTCTTTAAAAAAGTAGTTCAAATGCTAAACTTGCTGAGTGTAGTTTTTCTTATGAAAGACAATACTTCAGGGGAAAAAAAAGAACTGAGTGTTATACATATATGAAATAGACTCTCAAATGAAAGAGGATGGAAACTCCTTGCAGGTGAAACAGTACCAAACACAGCCAGACTAATTCTGATCTGTAACTTTGAGCCCATTCAAATCACAAAGCAGCATAAGGACAGCCAGCAAAGCCCAGTGCAAAGGGCTCCAGGCTCCCACCTAGTGTCCTTTCGGAGCTTTCTGGAAAGGCCATTCATTTTCCAAGGAGTGTATGGGACAATCTGCCCAGGCTTGCCGCATGCACCAAGGGCAGAGGTGGGAGAGGTGGGATGAAACCAGTCTTGGCTCTGTTGGTAATGTTTGCAGTTTAGCGGGTTAATGTTCAAATAAAAAGCAAAGGATTCACAGAAGAAAAAAGCAGGTCTCTACACTTGCATAAAATATCATCATTTCAGGAAGATGAACCACACTTTTCTAATTCACCAGAAATCTACCTGTTAATATTTTAAGGAGAACATTTGGTCTGCTTAAATTAATACCTTAAGCAATATCTTAGGAATAGCCTGAAAATTTAAAACTACATGTGAGCATCAAGGCGTAAAGAGGTCAGAAATTAATGGCGAGAACAGCTCAGTGGCACTTCCAGGGTCACCGCTTTCTGGGGTGATTTTATCGTTTTGAAGAGGCGCAAATTCCTAGACTTTTAATTATGTACACTGAACTGCACTCTGAATTGAACATGAATACTTTCGGATTATTGGCCCTTTGTATTCCTATATTTGGCTGTATTTTTCCTTCCTATTCATAATGAAGGAAAACAAAGATATCGAGATACATGTAAAGTATTATCAGCCAGTAGTTTCTTGAATGTCCCAGTCCCAGTGGTCCAGTCTGCCATTAAAATTAACCTAATATATAATTTAACTTCTATTTACAGTCATTAAGATTCCTATAAACTGGCTAAGTATACTTACTCCATTTAAAAATACCTAAACAGAGGTATATGTTTATCAGATAGTCATCATATAAAATCAACATGTATCCTGATACTGTCATTCCTAAAGGTGCTGAGATAAATATGAAAGAATAATTATTTTAGGTTTCATTCTGAAGTTGACTGTGAAGAATTATTTGAGGACTGATTTACTTTATAAGTTTGAAAAGGATAGTATCACATTAGGTTTTAAAGCAAGTACCTCCAAAATAAAGCATATGACACAGAATAGTGAAATACTCAAAAAGCGAGTAAGGAATTTCAGAGTATTTCATGGAAAATTTCCATTTCTATTCTGTCTGACAGGAAAAAGACAAAACCCTAAACATTTGAAATGTAGATACACTAAATACAACCTTATTAGAGAGGAATTTATTTGACTAGGATGATTTTGGTTTTCTGTAGTTCAATAAAGATTTTATCAAATTTAGAGAAACTGAGGGGAAATGGCAAAGGACTTAAGAAGTGCAAAATAATGAATTATTTCTTTTACATAAAAACACATTATAAGTTACCCATCAACTTTCTGTCATCTAAGAAGTTGTGGAAGATGTTAAGTGGTTCTTGAGACTAGGAACATTTTACAAATATTTCAACCTTAAAGAATCAGACTGGTCCACTGAACAATCAATCTTAACATCACCACAAATGAGACAACCAGACATCCTAAAATGATGAAACAGGAAGTACTATGCACTACTTAAGAAGAATCTTTGTACCAACCCCCACAAAATGGACCCTGAATCTAATCAAGATTCTGAGCCTTAATTGCCATTTATAGGAATTTCGGGGGATATTTTAAAATGTTAGTGGTATCACCAGATAAATCCAGAAACTGGGGAGTTCAACAAATGACATAATTCCTTCAACAAGAAAATAGTATTAAAAAAAGTCAGGGGAATCATTACAAGTTAAAAGAGACTTAAAAGAAATACCATCCAACTTAAACAAATCGGCTATAAAAAAACGAGGGTAGGCATGGCCTGGTGGAGTGGTGGTTTGGTCAACTGGCTCTGGCTGAAACCTAGGACACATGAATCCTAGGAACCTGGGTTTCTATCCCGGGCCAAGGACAGCAACCAATATGTAGACACAGCTAAATGAAAATGAATGCAGTGCTTCTTCCTCTGCTTTCCTCCTGCCTGCCTACCTGTTTTGCTTTCAATCCTGCACCTTTCCTTTAAAAAATAGGGAAAACAATATGAAGTCAACACTAGGAATCATTGTTAATTTTGTTAGGTGTGATGACATAACTGTGCTTATTTTTAAAGAGTCGTCATGCAAAAAAAAACACGCTAAAATTTATGGATGAAATGATAGTACACCTGGTATATACTTTAAAATACTCCCCCACAAAAGTGGGCTGGCTGACTGAAAAAATGAGTGAAATGTTGATAATTACTAAAGCTGGGAGAAGGACACATGAGGCTTCATTTATACTCTTATCTTGACTTTTATGCATATTTGAAATATTTTTTACAATAAAAATTCTTAAAATGGGTTATACATGGAAGATTAAAAACATTTGAAAAAAAATTTAAAAATTAGTTTTCACTACCGTGTTATAGTAACTTAATAAAGTTATTTTCAATTACTAATCGTATTTCTAACTCCCAACAGACATGGACAAGTATCCAGGGTAGTTCTTGCCATAAAGATATAGTCTGTGAACATAATTTCTATTTTCTAATACTGTCAACAATTTGAGTCCCCACACTTGTAGAAAGAGTTGGAAGGCTAATTTATCCAAACTGAAAGAACTCAAAATGAATTTAGCCACTTCTGATAATAAACTTGCTCCCACCCATCACTTGCCACACAGAACAAGAGAGCTGACTTCAGGGGTTATTTTCAGGTGCCAAGATGACTTTCTCTGGATGCCGGTCAGATAAAATAACTACCCCAAATAAATCTGATGGTAATCCATCCAGCACAGGGGTATTTAATCGCTGGAATTTAGTTAATTGGTTATGGTTGAGCTTGAATGCTGGTTTAACACAAGTTTTTTTTGAAAAAAGAATTAGATATTAGATTTCTGAAAGTCAAATATGACAATGAGATTAGTTAGAAGTTCAATATATAATACAGGAAGCATACATACTTGCATCAAACTTACTAAGAAGAGAGTCTACTAGTTTGGGCCTATTAATTACTCTACTGATTTGTATTAAAAATTAAAAAAAGAATCTACAGACACAGTCTAAGATTGGTGAATGGCAAATACTGCTGCTTTACACATTGTTATGCTGAGGAAATATACACACCTCTAACTGGGAAGCTTAACTGCTGTAAAGTTGATGCACTTATACAATAACCAATCTGGGGCTCATAGGCGATGGTATCTAGACATTCATTCCAATCTTGAACATTAGTAACAGGGCAATCCTGTAGATGGGTGACAAGGTCTCCTACAAAAAGGCCCCTGGGTCCAATGGCAGGTGAGTCCTTGGGAAGAGGGCAAAACCAAATCAGGTAATATGTGAAGACAAGCTATGATCATACTGAGCAAATAACAGTTAAAAGGCACTGAATGAATTAAGTAGAGCATTTTGAACAATCAAGAGTCTAGCTATGAATCCAAGATACAAAATATTAGAAAATAAAGAAAACAGAACCTGACAATTATAGTTACTTTTCTCACTTCTCCAAGATTCTGAATTTTTTGCAACTGAACAAAAACCCAACTTGCCAACTAGTAAGATTAAAATGAACCCCTGCCTCTCTGTGACTCAGGTGGCTAAGGCACAAGCTATGAAAGCCATGGATCCAGGTTTTAGACTCATGGCTCGCCGTTGGAGGGCACGAAAAAATAAAAAGGTTAAAATCCGTTTTCCAAACTGCTTGTTAAAATTTTTGTGACAGTAGTCATCAGAATGCCTTCTTTTTCCTATATCCTCAGTAGATAAGATTATAAGACACATTCTTATCTAAACATAGTCCCAAATATGAAAGACAAAGCTATCAGCATAATGAATACTGTGAGCCAGTCACTCACAACGGGCAATTTTCCTCCTTCTAGTGTCTGAGGACTTGATAACACTGCAGCAGTTATGGTCTAAGGGAGTGAAATATCAGTTGAAGAGATTAACTTATTAAACTCCTATGAAATGTTTTAGCTGGCTAGCCGAAATTTCATCTTTCTTACTTCCTACTTCTTAGGAGTAAAGAAACATCAAAGCAGAAATACAAAAATAAACAATAAAGGTAAATGATGCATTTTTTTCAATAAATTACAGGTAGAAAATTCTGTTACTATCCTTATAACTCAGAACAGAAACTATTATCAATATTTAAAAAAAAAAGCCAATGTGTTTCACAAAATTATTTGCTCAGGGTGCACCCTTGTGCTCAGGCTCAGGTGGCTGAGTTATAGACCATATAAAGCCCAAGGACCTGGTTTCAAGAACCAGGATCAGAGGGAAAAATTAATTAATTTTAAGAAATTGAAAGAAAAAGAAAAACAAACCTATTTGTTCTATTTGAAAGAATTACAGTAACTACTTAGAAGAAAAATGAGCATAGTATGTGTGAGAACTTAAATAAAAGCTCTTGACAGAAAATGTCAAGGACTGCATCATAAAATCTGGTGAAAGAATGCCCCAAGTAATCCATTATTTACCTCAGCAACTTCAGTGATAAGCACCCCGACTCCAGTGTAGTAAAATGGCAAGAGAATTATGGGCAGGAGAACAAGAGCTAAAATACCCAGGAGTGCAAGGACAAAATTATGCCAGATACCTGAAAAGAGAGAGAGAAAAACAAAAAAGGAATAAGCTCAATCAGGGCAGGAATGATATAGATATATTTGGACTTCATAACACCGGGGCATTCTGATAAATTAAGTGATGTAAACAGAAGCAACTGTGAAGCAAATAGACCTACGTATTAGTACAGCAGATATTCAGGTAGAGGCCTTTTCCATTTCAGATACTGAAATCTAAAGTAAGTGTTAAATCACATTAGGTAGACCACATGGTAATATAAAAATAAATGTATATATAAAACATTAATGGAATTATCTTCTACTTACTGTGTCTGCTTTTCAGTGTGTGCACATTATGATTTAAAAATGCATGTGATCTTTGAAAGGAACTTCAGCTCTTCGAATAAAAGTTCAGATGAGAAAAAAAGCATTCTTATGGAACTGTGGTATGGAAAACCAAATGGCACTTGGAAATTGTTTAAAAAAATTAAAATATTATGGAGAGTAGTATTGGTGGACCAAACAATGTTTCTTACACGTCACAGATCATACCCATCATAATATACACAGAGACGGTTAGCTGAACCCAGTGGTGTCCTGGGGCCTGCCTGCTCCTATAAGTTTGTCAGAGCCAACTGTAGGCACGTCTTCTCAATTCCTCCGTTAGGGACTTTAGGTTGGCATCTTGAAGTTGGCCACTATGAGTATGCCACAGAAAGCAGCAAATAATATATTTCGGCGCACTCCACCCTGTCCTCCAGAGCTAGGTGTTAAACATTCACTAACATACCACTAGATATGCCCTCCCCCAATACCTATCCTTCCCTTCTACAGTTTTTCTCATGGGGCAGCGTGGCGGGGGGCGCTACTAGCACTCTGGCCATTGCAATTCTTAGGTGCGCAAAGGAAACTGTCCCTTACAGTATAGGACATTTAACATTCCGGGCTCCCAACCATGAAACTCCATTAGTGCTCTCTAGACACTGACACAACCAAAGAAGACTTCCCATCCCACACATTCCTCAGGAGGGTGATAGCATCATCAGTGGTTGAGAACCAATGTTCTATAATGTTAGACAAGCATACTCGCCTCATTCCTGCCTGCACCTTTCCTTTAAAAAAGGTAGGCATTTCTCAGACTCCCAGTGCCAAACTACTTACATGTGAATGTTTTATGAGTTCGAGTCATTGTTATTTTTAGCTATTACGGCAGCCAGATACCTAGCTAATACACGTTCCATGTACCATTTTCATGTTTTAAAATATTCCCTTGTCACTCCCCCTTTTTTAGTATTCTAATTAGTTAAATTTCAAAAATAGAGTGAATCTGCTTCAGCACAAACTGGGCAAACAATCTTTACTGTTCTATCTAGAGTGATCTTTTGAAAACACCAATGTGTCATACTATCAGAAACTATACCTACATCATCTACTAAAGAATAATTCACTAAAAAAACTGACTTACTTATAAGGCTCCTTACTAGTGATCACTTAGGTTATTTTAACTTTATCATACAGTGCTGTAACAGGTTCATTCATATTGTTCTGCATCTCATTGAATACGCATCTGTGAGGGTATGGAACATTATCTAGAAATGCAGCTGTGGGGTCAAAAATAAGTGCATTAAAACTGATCTCAAATGAGTATGCATTCTGTTTTCATAACAGGTAAATGCTTGGCCCACCCTCTGAATGACACTGGATGCTATCATTTTAGATTTTACCATCTGCTAGGTGAAAAGTAAAATATCTTTAATTTCTATTTTTTTTAATTATGAGTGAGCTTATAGTTTTTCATGGTTATTAAAAAGGCTTTTGTCTGAAAACTATGGCTATCCATTGCCTGTTTATATTGGGGGTGGGGGGTTGCTCACATTTCTTGACTAGACCTTTTATACTAATTTGTATATATTATTCTTTGTAATATATATATATATAGAGAGAGAGAGAGAGAGAGAGAGAGAGAGAGAGGAATTTGGTTCTCCATAAGAGTTTTTATTATCAGTTTTTCCTCCAGTTGGCTTGGTTTAGTTTTGCCTATGAAGCTATTTAAAGCATTGGTATGGTCAAATGGTTCCTTTGTATTATTAAATCTTTGCAGTTCAAGATTGAGAAGATTCTTACTAGTATTTCCTTGTAGTGTTTTAATAGCTTCATTTAAAATAAAAATTTCAACCAATGGCACAGCCTGGTGGCCTTGTGGATAAGGCAACTGGATGTAGTCCACACACATCCCAGGAACCGAGGTTTGAGGCCTGGGGCTGGGGGTGGGGACACACCGCACCGGGGACACACGGGATAACCAAGGGTGAACAACTAAATACAATAACTGTTTCTTTCTTCCTGTCTACCTGTCTATTTGTCTTTATTCTTGCCTGTACCCGTCCTTTAAGGAAAATTTTTTAAAAAGTCAAAAAAAAACCCTGTAGTTTCTTGACCCACTGGAATTCTCTAATGAAATTAAAATAGGAACACAGCTATTACTCCTCTCCACCCCCACTTGTTAATAGTTCCAGTACAATTTCACAAAATAATTCATCCCCAGCGATAAGGCTTGCCATCCTTATCACATGCTAAATTCAGTTACACCCCCAACTCCTCAGGATTCCTCTTATAGAGACTGTCTAGATGCTTATGCCCTGACTATCAGGATATCAGCACACAACCATGGCTTTTCCCTTGCAAATAACAAGGGAAAGACAGAAGCACTGATTTTTGAATCTCTAGGTGGCCTCCCATCTCTTCTTAGGGACACACCTGGTACTAGATCATGCTTCTAGATTCCTGATTTGCCTTGAGGAGTAAGTGGCAATGAGAATTGGTGGAATGCACACATTTCTTTCATTTAAACAACATCCTGTTTATTAATGACTTGTTTAAAAGTAAACCAAAGCAATATCTTCTACAACTTTTACTTCCTCTGGAGCAGGGTTTCTCAGCAGTGGCACTATTGGCCTTTTGGCCTAGATGGTATTTGCTTGCTGTGGGGGACTGCTAGATGTTTAGCAACATCCCTGGCCTCTCCTCACCAGAGGCCAATAGCACCGCACCCTGCCCACTTTCTCTGCTTTGTAGATACGTATTTATATAGGCAAGCTCTTTCTTTTCTTTAAAACAGGTACTTTATTGCTGCTTTAAGTATTACATGAGATCTACACATCAAGTGCTAAAGTCAATACATACATAATATAGTCTATAACCGACCACCATTCTTAGCTTAACAAGCAAAAGCAAACATCTGAAACAGTAATATCTGGCAGTATTTTGTGGTGATAAAATGCTAAAATAAGTTTATATTGACTAATCTTAGTAAATCACATCTAATGTTCAATACTACACAATGTAATGTAGATAAAGGTTGTTAGTAGAAAAGTACCCTTTCATGGAGAGCTAAGACAAGCATATTTATAATATTCAATTGCTAGATCATATAACCTGACTGAGATTTTTTTAAGCAATAGTATTACAGCAATAATGAGAAAAGATAAACATTTCAAATGTTTGTTATAGAGAACACATTTGAACAATACCAGAAACAGTGTAGGCTAAGTAGTATTAGACCTTTTCTTCCATCTTTACAGCAATATTCCAAGAACATTTTTAGCATGATGACAGAAGTCCTGGGCAAGGAAGAAACAAGTGCTATGCTCTGTCAGAGACTCGCATGTTGAAAAGAGCCTCGTTAACGGTTCTGAATGAGAAATACTCAATACAGCTAACAAGCAGTCCCAAACTCACATTTGAGATGAAATGCAGACTCATTTAAATCTATAAAGTGCTTCAGTCTCCCAGTCTAACAGGGAGATTCTAAAATCTTTACACATGCTTGCTTAGTAAACGCTTTTCGAAACCAAACTTGAAAAAGCAATCTCTGAATGTAGCTAAGAGTGATGCGAAAGGTATAAACGTTAAAGAATGTGGCCAAAATTGTGACAGCAAACAAAATGCGTATTGCTTTTTTTCGACGCAGGAAAGGCCTTGGTGGATGCACGTCACTGTTCACTCTTTAAAGAAAACTTATTGCAAGTAACATTACTGTCCTCCCGCAAAAGCGCACACAGAGTTCTAAACATTCCTACAGGCACACACACGAGCATTTGGAACACATCAAATTGTTGCAACTGGCGGCGCGAGGCAAACCTCCTATTGAAAGAACGCAAGAGTCCCAGTCCGAGCACAGCCGTGCACAGAGACGGAACGATCTTCCTCCGGGACCCCCTTTTCACGCGGCGCCGCGAAAGGGACAAGGGCTTCTAACACACTACACTATCTAGAGACGAGCTCCGGGGCTGTCACCGCTCCAGCGGGACATGACCGCGGGCGGGAGCGAGCGCTCTTTGCTAGCAGGCGCCCGCGAGGCCCGGCCCCGTGGCTCACTCGCCGCTCATCTTGGTGTGGGTGACGATGTGCGACTTGAGGTTGGTGGACTGCGCGAACTTCTTGCTGCAGCCGTCGAAGGGGCACACGAAGGGCCGGTCGCCGGTGTGGATGCGCACGTGGGTGCGCAGGTTGAAATCCAGCGAGAAGCGCTTTTCGCAGCCGAGGAAGGTGCACTGGAAGGGCTTCTCGCCGGTGTGCACCAGCTGGTGCCGCTTCAGCTTCGAGCTCTCCACGAAGGCTTTGCCGCACTCGGCGCAGAGGTGGACGCGCGGGCCGTGCGTGTGCAGATGCTTCCTCATGGCGGTGTAGTCGCGGAACATTTTCGGGCAGCCTTTGTGCAGGCAGGCGACGGTTCTCGGCACGTCCTCCTTGGCTCCCCGCGGCTTCATCCTGGTGAACTCGTCCAGCTGCTTGGGGTCGGAGAAGTCGATGCCAGGGATGCCTCCCGGCGGCAGCTTCTTGCAGGTCAGGTACTCGGAGTGGTCGGACAGCGACTGCTCCTCAGGCGGCGGCGGCGGCGTTGCCACGGACGCGGCATCCCTCTTGTCGCGCGGGGACCACATGGTGACAGAGAACTTGCCCTCCAGCGTCTCGATCTGCATCAGCTTCTGCTCCCACTTCTGGCCGCTCACCTCAGAGCTGCTGGCCTCGCAGGCGCCCGAATTCTTCTTGTCGCCGTGGCTGCGGCCGAGGCTGTGGCTGCGGCTGTGGCTGCGGCCGTGGTTGCGGCTGTGGACGCGGCTGCGGCGGTGGCCGCTGCGTTTTTGGCCGTGGCCGCAGGGCGCCGAGGACGCGGACGCGGACGCTGCCAGGGATGCCAGGGTCTGCTGGAAGCAGTCCTCCTCGCTCAACGGGACGACCAGCTGATTCTCGATGTCGCCGCCGACCTGCACGCCATCCGACTCGTAGCAGCCCACCACTTCCTCGCGCGTCTGCACCATGATCATTTCCTGGTTGTGGTCCCCATGTAACGGGTTGTTGGTGATGAGCGGCTGCAGCACGATCAGAGGTAGATGGTGGTGGCCGCCGTGGATCCAACTGTCGCTGATATTCCCGTACTCCTGGAGGGCTTCCACGGTAATGGTCTCCACAGAGACGGGCTCCACCTGCATCTGCTGCATCTCCACCATCTCAGAGGGCGTCTCGGCGTTTTCTGTGACGATGTAGGCAGCTTCGTGTGATGCCATGGCAGCGGGTGCTGTAGAGGCTTTCGCTACTAGGCAGCAGGCGGTTGACCCGGAGCCGGAGGCGGCGGTGAAGAAAGGCCGGGGGAGAGAC
>RJWH01011647.1:0-11349 GCA_004363575.1 Solenodon paradoxus | reverse complement strand
GGAATGAGAGGAATGAGAGATAGGCTCTGGGATAAAGATGATTCAGTGTCTCTCCTATAAAATATTGTCCTTCTGGGGGAGAGACTGTCACACCACGTCCACAGCTGTGTCAATCCCGGTCGTCCAGCACCTTCAGCAGGTACAGACAATAGACTCTCTGGATGTGTCAGGACTGGAGGCAGGGGGTTATACTCCTAAATAATGACCCCATTTGCTCAAATGACTCTGTTACTAAAACCCACACCAGTGGTCTTGTGGCTTCCAGGGAAAAGCAAGAACTAAATGCTGGACAATCGGCAATATGGTGCCCAGGGCAGGGGAAATGAGGGCCTGACAAGCTCCATGGATCACCATTCACCGAGGTTCTCAAGTGCTTGGTGGGAAACAGGAGGTCAGGTCTGGGGCCGGGTGCTGCCTCCACCAGCTGCCTCTTCTTCCCCAGGGAAGGGGTTCACATGTCTATGCACAGGGACAGAGAGAGGGGAAACCTAGTCGCAGATGGGACCAGACAACCAAGGACACCTGGAGACTCACCTGCCAGATAACGCTCCTTCCTCTGGTCTGAAAGGAAACACAGGGAACAAGTGAGAAAATAACCAGAATGTCTCTGATGAAGGGACACAGAGGGTTCAGGTGGGAAGAACCACTTACCAAGACTTTCCTGGATTAAATCTGAAACAGAGTGAAAATATAAGCATGAACTACTATCCCTACAGAAAGGAAAGACTGTGCCCACAGAACCCCAAAAAGAATGTTTCTGTGACCCAGAAGGTCAAAGTGCAGACCCATCCAAACCTCTCTGATCTCAGCCAGCTTCTCCCACCTCCTGGGAGTGAAGCCCTGTGGTCGGTCTGTCCCTCTCAGCACTGGCTGCACACCCACCAGCCTGGCCCCTGTCGTGACTTACCTCTGTCCTTCAGAGCCTCCTCCATCATCCGATGGTCCTCCTCCTCATCCTGAGGCAGATTCCTCTGTTCCCTGAGTGCCCTCGACTTAGTGGAGTGTTCTTTCCTGGTGTAACAGGCAGCACCCAGGATTAGGAGCATCAGCAGGGGCAGGCTCACCAGGAAAGCCGGCTTCCAGGGAGAGGCCTGGGGGAAGAAGGGCTCTGCGCCCAGTCAGAGAGCCGGTCAGGGGCACAGCCAGGACAGCCTGCCCAGCACACTCGGGACCACGGCCCCTCCCTCCATCCCTGCTGGAGCTGGAAGCAGCGCTGACCTGGGATGAAGATGGCCATGGCCTTCTCCTGGCCCAGGACGGGGTTGAGGAGGGAGCAGGTCATGTTCCCCGCAGAGCTGGCTCTCACCACCAGAGAGGCCTCCACGCTGAACAGTCCTTCACTGTCCTGGGTCTGGACCTCTGAGACCACCAGGAGCTTGTCTCCGCGGGGGTCTCTCCACTGCACCTGGGGCTCCGGGAACCACCCCGAGGCCCTGCACACCACGCGGACCCCGTCCTCCTGGGGACCTGTGATGTGCATGTGAGGGGCGGAGCCCACACCTGCGGGAGGAAGAGGTAGAGCCAGGGAACCTTCTGGGGTCTGGAGTCCTAGAGACTCTATATGTGCACACATCCAGGAGACATCAGGTTCATTCTTGGGCCTCCATGGGAAGTGTCCCCTCAGGGGTGGAGGCAGCCCTGTTACAGGTACAGAGGAAGGAGCAGGGGACCCGTAGGGGACACAGAGGTCGGGGTACCTCTTCCTGCCATGCAGGTGGAAAGTCAATAGTTCATGGAAACAGAAGAGAGATTTCAAAAAATCATGTTCTTAAGAACACTAACTTGAAGAAAGAATTCCTAGAAAAATTATTCTTACTTACGTCTGAAGCAGAAAGACAATATGTGATATCTCTCATATGTGGTATATACAGAAACCAAGCAAACAATAGCATAAGTCGAACAAAAACAGGTGTCTCACATCAGCCAGTACCATCCATCCATGGGAACTAGGCCAGCCAAGGTCCAAATCTGACCAAACACATATGAGTAAGGTCAGAGAGTAGCCATTCTCGTCATGTTAACTGAACTTCTCATTTGTTGAAATTGAATAAATTGTTCATTATTGCATGTCACTGAGATTTCTCTTGTGACTTTACACAATATTATTAGGGGTATAGGTGACACAATTATTAACACCCGACCACTAAACAATGAACAGAAAGGGACACCTGCAGCCTCACTCACTGTGCAGGTAAGCGGCCTCCCTCCCTCCTGTCTGAAAGACAACATGGGAACAGGTGAGCTATGATCCAGAATGGGAGCCTGGGAGCCCTTCAGTCTCCTCTTTCATCTCCAGCTCTCTGTGTCCCCAAACCTAGTCACACAGCTGTTTCCATCTTCTAACCTCTCTGACACCTGACCCTTCTCTCCCCTCCATGGCCCTGTGTGAGGTCAGCAGTCATCCTCTGCACCCAGTGGCCTCATCCCTGCCTGCAGACCCGCTCCCCTCCCTCTGCCATCAGAGTGGTCCTTCCAGCTCAGTTCTGCTTGAACTTCTCATCAACTCCACATCCATACTCTGTAAACTTCACACAAAGCTCTCACTGGGGACTGCTCACTTCCCAATCCTCTTCCTTCTGCTTCTCCCACAATTTACCACAATCACTATGATGCATGAGCCCCCTGTCTTTTCAACTTCTGGCGTGGAGAGCTCTGTGGAATCTCTTCTAGTAACAATAGTAATAGCTCAAGAGTCTCCTTCCGACATACACTGTACCCACAACATCACTTCACTGTTGTCACTTCTTAACACCTGACCTCCTCACTCAAACACCAAACAGAAGACCCCCGTGCGTGCTCAGAACGTGCTGGCCACACACTCGCCCTGGTCATTCACGTGGGTCGGTCTCTCCACACAGACACACACTCCCTGCATGTGCAGATGGTGACAAAGTCCACGCTGCTGTGTGACGTCAGGAAAGTTGACAGAGAGTAGATCTTAAAAGTCCTCACCAGGAGCAGAAAATGCTTTTCCTTTTCTCTTTCCTTTTCACTTTTCTAACTACTTTCTCTGTATGAGAAGATAGCTGTCAACTGAGCATACTGGAAATAAATTCACATGTAATTCAAACCATCATGCTATATACCTTAAGCATATACAGTGATTAATGCAATTAAAAAATAAAACTGAAAAAAGAGAGAACCCAGATAAGCACTTAACTAAATCCCTCAGTCCTTCAAGTGATGCTCAGACATGTCATCTCAATTAAGGACCAACCAAAGTCCCTGTGTAATAATGTGACCTGCCCTTCATCACAGCATAGAACTGACCACAACCCCCTTTTCAAGTTGGTTTCTTGTCCTCATGTTTTTTTTTCAGTTTAGCATCATCCAGAATTTGTTTATTTAATTGTCCTCCTACTTGAAAATATGCATTTTGCCTCCAAACACACACCAACCTCAGGACTGAGGTCAAGAACCCGGGTCCACATATTTTAGAGCCTTTTGTAGCTGCTTGAGCCACAGAGGGAGGCTCCACATGGGAATATAAACTCACAGAGGAGACTGTTGTTCTGTTAAATAACATGTCCAGGACTCTTAGAATGGAGTGAGTGACACAGTAATGATTCTGCATATATTCATTATCAATCAAGAGTCTCATGCACTGTCCTTCCTCACGGATAAACCAAGGGGCAGAATTACATGGTTGTGGTCGCCCCCAAATCCAACACTCTAGGTCCCTGGGATATGACACACGTCACCAACCTGCCACCTTCAGCTGCAAACGGGCCTCCTCACAGAACTCTCCAGTGCTGAAGAAGCAGGTGTACATCCCGTTGTCAGAAGCCTGGACCTTGTGGATGGTCACGGCAGCCGTCCCCTCAGCAAGCAGGTCCCTCTCCAGCGAGGTCCGCCCTGCGTACTGGGACATCTGCTCCTCCTTCTGATCCCGTTGTTCTCGATAGATGAACACAGCTTCTGAGAACTTGGAGCGGAACCACCTCACCTCCATGTTCTCTACACTCATAGCTGGAGACACATGGCAGGGCAATGTGATATCCTCGCCCAGCGATGCCACAATGGGGTCCAAAGGACCAATCACTAAGAAATTTTCTGTGGAAACAAACACAAGGAGTGAGAATATGCAGTCAGTGACTAGGGAAACAACCTGTTAGAGGAAATTCCAGGCAGACTGAGGACAAGTGAGATGAGCCCCAACTTGAGGGACTGAACTGTGGTAACTTTGAATTTAGGAAATATCTTCCAACCACAATTTTGACACAGAAATTATGTCTAATGGGCTCCCCTCATCAGTCCATACTTCTGCCTCAGGCCCTGTCAGAGGGTCACTCTCAGTGTCAACTTTCAGCCTGCATCAGAGTCACCAGGATTTCAGACCCAGAGACATGTGAGTAAGTCTGGGGTGGGCCAAAGAGCTTTCATGTCAAAGGGGGTCCTAGGGATGGCATCGATGTTTCAGGGACCACACTTTGAGAACCACACTTCTAACCTTGGCATCTTAGACCAGGACTGAAAACTGACTAAACAAATCACTGATGTTCCAGGTCAAACTCTTTGAGCATCAAACACACCAGTAATGTCCCACTCTCATCTCTAACTTTATTATTTGTGCCCATGTCTTTCCCTTTTGCTGAATTGTGTGTGCACTGGAAGTAGAGCCAAAAGTCATTTTGATTAAAGCTTTCCTCCACTCCCATCCCTCATAGGAGCCCAAATCAGAGTTTTTGAAGGAGGGAGTTTTATCACTCAGCCACCCTTTAGAGACTTTGGCCTTCTGAGGCCTGGTAGATGGGCTGTGGCCTGACTCTTCTCAGGACAAACCCAAATGGACTGACAGTGATTTCTCACCGATGTTGCTTGACCTTGGCTTGAGACACCATCATCGCTCATCAAAGGAGAACAGACTAGTGTCTCCATGTCTGTCTCCTCCCCTCCTCCCCCTATGTGACCCTTTTACCTACAAGCTAAACTCTGTCCCTGCTCTGCTCAGCATCTCATAATGATTCCCAAATGGTCCACAGGCCCAGGTCCAAAAGTGGCAGCACTCCATGTCCTCCAGGCTGGGGGAGACAGGGCAGGAGGAGCGAGGACCCAGGAGAGGAGCAGGGTCAGCCTGGAGCTCTGGGTGTCAGAGGGGAGAACTGGGTTCAGGGATGGAGACACACACACACAGGAGTGTGGCCTTTCCTGTGACTGATTATGTTGAGGGTGGGGGGACAACACAACCAAGAACCATGAAAGGACTGACTTGGCTCCTGCCAGCCCTTTGAAGGCTCTGTGGTGTCAGAGGCCCAGCAGGGAGAACAACCAGTACCGCTCTGACCCAGCTCCTGCTTCACCCTCCCATTCATTCTGCTCAGGACAGCACCTGCTTCCTCCGTCCTTGAACACACAGCGTTCTGACAGCTTGACCTGGGCCATCACCCACGGGAATGCTCACAGGCTCACACCCACCTCGTCCAGGTGTCTGTTCCCGTCTCACTGATGGCGTGTTGAGCACTGTCCACCCACTGCCACTCCCACACCCTGACTCCTCCACCTGCTGCAGCGTCCCTCCTCACTCTCCCCACAGGCTGCAGATTGTGTTCATGTGTTGTGTTTGTTGTGCATTGTCTCCTGCTAGAATGTAAGCTTTGTGCAGATAGGGAATCTGTACAGAGCAACCAACATGTACTGGACACCACATAAATGCATAAGGAAATTAGTGAATTAATGAATAAGCACTTCAGATACCCAACATAGCAGGAAAAAAAAAGAATGGTCTATTCACATTATTTCATATTTGACTTTTTAATGCATCATAAATGTCTCATTGGACAATTGTGAAGTCTCTGTAACATTTTATGTTTTAAACTCCTCTTACAATTAATTACAATCAGTGGTTGAGGAGCATCATAATGTTTATAGCGTCACAAATAACCACCCGTTGCTGGTGGAAGAACAGTCCTGGGGCTTCCACGACACAGGAAAGACAGTGGGAGAGGCTGAGGGGACACACTCACCTGTGCGCCCCCCAGTGGGCAGCTGGAGGAGCAGCAGCAGGACAGTGAGACCACAGAGCAGGGAGCAGCAGGGGCATCTCTCCATGTCCTCCGGGCTGGGGAGACAGGGCAGGAGGTGCGAGGACCCAGGAGAGGAGCAGGGTCAGCTTGGAGCTCTGGGTGTCAGAGGGGAGAGCTGGGTTCAAGGCTGGAGACACACACGTGCACAGGAATGAGGCCTTTACTGTGACTGATTATGTTGAGGGTTGGCGGACAACACCACCAGGACACAAGAAAGGACTGACCTGGCTCCTTCCAGCCCTTTGAAGGCTCTGTGGTGTCAGAGAACCACCGGTTTCTTGGGAAAACTCCTCTCTTCTCTCCCATCCCAGAGACACCCACCGGGCAGCTCCATCTGCCCAGAAAACTATCCTTCCATTGTCAGCACCTGGGGCCCAGGTGGAAACCATCCACATCTCTCCACTGTCACACACCCCTGGTGACACCAGGCAGAGGGACAGATGCAGGCCCCTCCCATGAAGGACAGGCAGCACCTGATGGGGTTCTAACTGTGAGCAGGGTGTCACTGAGAAGAGTCAGAGACACATCTGTCTTCCTCAAGGGACATAGTTTCCAACACGGCACCTGTCCTGATCTGGTTTGTTGTCTTTCAACTGAATTTCAGTCCCACCCCAGTGTTTTTCCACAAGAACTAGATCACAGTCCTGCATGCAGTGGGCAAGCAGTCATCTCCCCACTGATGGAGGAGCATCATCATTTGTGTCTTCAAGGAGATTTCTACCTTGAAGCAAAGTACCCCCATGGAGAGAGATCAGCAGAGGAGATAAAATGAGTCCTGCTCAGAGAAAACACCCACAAACCACCTGTGTGGGGACTCCAGGAGGCTAAAGTCCTGGGAAGACAGACTGTGGGACTGTCTGCTCGGTTCTCCTCCAGACACAGCAACTCTGTGTGACCACCTGGGTCAGGTTAGTTGAGCTCCTCTCCCTTCATTTCCTGATCTTGAAAATGGGGATAATAGCATTATACCCCCAAAGATGTAAAGAAAATTAGGGGAATACGTATTTGCAGATACTCTGAATTTAACAAGAATGGGGCCTCAAGTAGGCAGAGTTACAGGTGCATCACGACAATAATTGAGGACAGCGAGCCCTCAGCCAGCTGCTCCGGGCTCCTGACACCACACTGTGCCCAGCACCTCCTCCCAACCCCACACCCTCAGCCTCCTCAGGCAGATGCTCCACTTTCCCTTCTTGGCCCAAAGATGACTTCAAAACTAACATATCTGCTGAGAGCTGGGAACATCTAGAGCATTGCTGACACCAGCAACCGGAGAAGGTTCAGGACTCAGGTACATCCCGAGTTTGCCCTCAGAGTCGGCACCTGCAGGAAGCTGCCCAGAGCCCCAAACCCTGCTTCTGGGTTCGCACTGGGAGCCGAGGGCCCCTCCTGTCTGGGGCAGGGGCTCCAGGAGTGAGAAGCAGCATCTGCACAGGTGACAGGGGTCTGCAGAGACCAGACCGGGCTCCCACACAGAAGAGTCACCCTGCTCTTACTCCTCCACTTGTGAAAGTGAAAGTCTGCACTAAGCAGCCCCAGCAGACTCTGCCCTGCACTCTGGACAGAGCACCAGTTATCAGGAAGGAAACAGCTTGAGAAGAGCAGTTAACAGAGGTGGGGACAGGCACACTGACACCACCTGCAGGGGGAGGGGACGCTCGGGAGCTGTGTGTTGAACAACTGTCACTCCAGACTGGTTTGTCATGAAGCTGGTCACGGGAACTGTTTGTGGCACAGGGAAGAGCCGCCCGTCTGGAGCCCCATGTCAGCTGTGATCACCCAGGACCAGAGCCCCCAACGAGGCTGCTTCTCTTTTCTGCAATAACAGGTGGCCCCGGAGCTCCAAAGAGATACAAACTAGGGGTTTGTCACCAGCATCAGGAGCTTCCAGGGCGAGTCCCAGGATCCGGTGCCACCCAGGTGAAGGGACACGGCCTGCATGTCCTCAGTATCTTAAAATCTCCGGTGGCTGTGACACAGTCACGCAGACTCTTCCCCCAGGCCCTGGGGCCACCAGAAAAGGCTGAATATGTATCTCCAAGAAAAACCATGAAGAGGTAGTTTCCCCTCCAGCCCCACACGTCTTATGGCTTCTCGTTCTCAGGAAAGGACCCCTGGGTTGACCCAGTTGTGTCTGCCAGAAATGTGAGGGTCATCGGTGACACTCCGCTCCTCCACCCAGTCTACTTCCAAGCTCCAGAAAGTTCAAGTTCTTCTCAGATCCCCCGCCCATGGCCAACACCTGTGCCACAGACCCTCATTTATTCCTCACCTGGTCTGAACAGTGAACTCCTCATGGGTCTCCGCACTCCACCCCCAGCCTCATCTCCTACATCTCATTAATTTCAAGGTCATGATACATAGATCCCTCTGCTTACACCTCTTCTCCTGGCTCCCTGGCCTCTGGCTCCCCTGTGACCTCATCCCCCTGCTCGCCCAGGTGCTCCCTCACTGGCTCAGGTGAGCTCCTCCAGGTACAGACTTTCCCCCTCAGGTCTTCCCACGGCACAGGATGCTCCTGCTGTCTCTCCTCCTCCAGGTCCTCACTGTCCAGGTCTCACCTGAAGTGACCTCATGAGGGGACCAACACTGACCCCGTCCCCAGCATGCACACCACACACACACCTGTGGGTCTGGTGACAGACACCCTGCTCTCCATGACGCCGGACGTGTGTGCATCTGCACAGCATCTGTGACCTGTGAGAGGCGCTGGTCCTACCCGTGTGCTTAGAGCACCGTGAACACTCAGGGAGCAGAGAGCTCAGTGCAGAGCATCGTCTCAGCAGCGCAGTGGACACTCATCCTCGTCCAAGCTCAGAAACCTCCGCTGTCCAGTGAGAAGCGTGACGACTGTCACCTCTGACTCATTGGCCCCTGGGTGACACAGCAGGTCCTCCATCTTCTCATCTGCTTTCAAATGACCCCCAAAAACACATTGTCACTAATTATGAGATCACCAGGCCAAAAACAATCATTTTAGTCAACTTCATTTGCTCGCTCACCCTTGTCCAACGCTCCAGCTTTCACATATGAGTGACTTTGATGAGTGTCTCTCTGACCAGAGTTCTACCACGTTAGGTCCTCCGTCTCTCCTACAGAATAGGAGAAGATTCTCTCAGCTTCACAACCACACACCTAACAAACCCCTCGCCCTGTGCTCACATTCATGTACTTGGAAGAACTTGTTATATTTGTCTTCCTAGAACAGGGACTGACTAGCACACTGATGGATGCAAATATTTGATTTTTCTCAGAAGAGATTAAAGTTCCGGCAAACCCAGATATCGGAATATACCTAAACACTTTCTACTTAATTGCCCCCAAAGCACCATACTGCATGGACATTTTTTAGTGACAAAAATTAGACCAAGGCAAAAAAGTCCAGTCAAAGTGTATGACTTTTGGTGAAACTTCCTGTGTCATACACTCATTCAGTGTCTCCCAAGTCCACGCAGATGTCACCAGCTGCCCATGAGCCTCAAGAGGTCAGTTCATTCTGTTTCCAAAGCCTGAGGTTCCAGCGAAGGTGATGAGAAATCACTCCCAGTCAGACCCTGAATCATAGACGTGAAGTGTGAGATGCGGGAGTCGTGGGATCTTATAGAATTAAAGAAATGTATTCCACTAATTAATAAGTAATGTTAAGTAAGAAATTAAAAGGAAAGGAAGCAGAGAGAGGTAAATATGACGTAAGGAAAAAAGTAACATGGAAAGTAGGGGGAAATTGGAGGACTGAAGGAGGAAGAAAGAAGAGAAAAAAGGAAGAGTAGAGTTCCCCAACCCATCATCCCTGGTGTGTCTGCATATAGGACACCAGAAAGGCCACATATCTTCCTAGAGTGTCTCCAGCAAGCTCCTGTCATCACGATGTCAGGGAATGAGTGCAGTGCTGCCAGATGGGGACCAGTGTGACCTGGAAGAATGTACTCCTCTCCCAACTCCTAAATCAGGTCAATTCTTGATCAAGACAAGTCCTGGTGGGAGATCTGAGTACCCACAAATGACCTGGGGGCCCGGCACGTTGGCCTCTGTCCCTGAGAGACTCAGAGGAGAGAAGCCCGCACAGTAGAGACGGGAGAGACCCTGACTGACCCTGAGAGGCTGAAGCTCAGTCTGGACACCTGCTCCTCTCTGTCCCCACAGGTGAGCTGTGGGCTGAGACAGAGGCTGGGTCCTGCTCTGTAAGGACAGTCACCAAATACTCATGTCCACTGTCCACAGAATTCCACTGGACACTGAACATACAGACTATATTTCCATGAAGTTTTTACTTTAATCCTCTGAGATTTTGTCTACTTTCCTCATTTTACAGCTGAGACAGTCTCAATAACATGAATGGCTCTGTCCAGTGAAACGGGGTTCATGGAAAAACCTGAAAGGAGCCAGATCTGCTCCACAGAGCACAGTGAGCTCTAAACCAAGGCAACCAGATTAAGGGCACCATCTACAGTGTCCCATGGACATCTTTGGGAAAGTAGGGAAGCAAGAAATAAATTAGAACTCCATTACAAAAGCTTTCAACTTTTCTCATTCAATGTGCTATTTATGTTTGCTTTTATAACCATTTATTTTTATAATCTGTACAGATTTATTAGGTGCATCTTCAAAATGCATTTCTGAAAGGTGAGGGTGATCAAAAGTATTTGGAAACTGTTGCTCCAGGCTCCAGAGTCTCTCCAAGCACAGGTCTCAGAGGGAAGCAGGACCCCCTGCAGCATTTGCCTGGAGGCCCAGAGACGGGGACCTGTTTGGTGGCAGTGACCCTGGGACCAGAGAAAAGTCACCCTGTTGGTCCAGGTTCACTCAGTCTCTGCCGCCCCCTGGTGGACAGCAGGGTGATGACAGCGCTTGCGCGCAGGACACTGAGAGGATGGACAGTGCACAGGAGGACACGTGGATGGAGCACAGGGACCGGACAAAAGAGACCAAACAGCAGGATTCCAGGTATGAGAGAGGAAATAACAGCAAAATGAATCTATGGGGATTGAATCAGGTGCGGAGACCATGCAGGCTGACGGGGGTAGTGAGAACAGGGACACCTGAGAGTGTGCTGAGTGGGGACTTATTTACATACTTATTCACTTTCTGAAGGGTTAGTTCTTATTTGCATTCATTTGTCAGCAACAAATAAGTTCCCTCAGGGAAGTGGTGGGACAATCTGCAAATCAGCCCAACCAAGTCCCACAGAAGGGTCCACCCACATTGCTCCCCTACCTCACCTTTTCCCTGAAGCCTGAAGCTGAGAGAGGCATCTACCCTGTCATGGCTGTGGGATTGCACGCATGCACACACACACACACACACACACACACACACACACACACAC
>RJWH01011646.1:0-11355 GCA_004363575.1 Solenodon paradoxus | reverse complement strand
CATTCACCCATCCGAGGGCGCCCAGCATGCCCCTTTCAGTGAGCTTCTGACCCCACTGCGCACCCCTCTATGCTACTTCACAGGCACCCGTCACAACGCCCCCAGGCCCACCACCTGCCATTGGCTGTCAGGACCCCACCTGGGGCCTCCAGGTTGACCTGGGCACTGGCCGGCCTCCCCAGAAGTCCTGCTGTCCTGGCCTCTGGAGACCCTGGACTTTAGGAACGTGGCGAGGGACACAGGACAGCGGCTTCCAGGCGCACCCTGCTCTCGCTGCGGGCAGATAGTGGGTCCCGCCCTGTGCGCCCGGGTTTTTCAAGCTGCCTCCCAAAGTCGTGGCGTCCCGGCACCCGGGACACTCCTGTGCGCCGGCCTCCAGGTCGCTGGGTCAGCCACCTGCAGCCTGGCTCACCATGCCGTCCCTCTGGGGCTCAGAGCAGTCCGTCCGTGCGGTCAGCACTTCACCCCTGCCCGCTGGTTTGGGGGAGATCTGGCTTCCACCAGGCCCCGCAGCCGAGTACAGGTTCCCCAGCCCCTAACCTAGAAGGGGCTCCCCTGAGTGTGGGAGCAAAGTAGACACAACAAAGGCTGCATAACCTCAGCCTGCAGGCCCCACAAAAACCCGTCGACTTTCTCCAACAAGCCTGGAAGGAGCCATCCCTTCTAGTCTGTCCAGGGGGTTCTGGCCCCTGGGCTGCCTTGAGACTGCGCCTGGGCCCCAGACGTCTGGCTGTTTTCCGTTTCCTCTCTCCACCCCAAGCCCCGCTTCACCCCGAAGAAAGGGTGGATTGCAAACGCTCCTTGGACAGTACCCTCCCTCAGACTCGAGCTGCGGCTGCCAGGAGGCGGCGGCCAGGTGCCATCGGGTTAACTCAGGCCAGGCCCCCTGCAAGTGGAGACGGGTCCGTAGGTTTTCTGGCCCCCTGTGTTGTGGAATTGCGTATCCATGGGTTTTAGTTCAGTCTGTCTAGGTTACTGTGAAAAATAGTTCCTCCGCTGGGTTGAATCGTCCTTCTTAGTGTCGAGCTGTCGCTTAGCAAAGGATGAAGTCAAGACCAAATTAACCTGAGACTAACACACCACAGTGGAAATGCCCATGGCCTGGCCGCACTGGCACAGCTTATTAATCCCAGCACTGCCGACTTTGTGTGAACCAGCCTGCCTTCCTTTGATCTCCTTGGGGACACTATGCAGTTCGGAAGGAAGGACAGCCACTGGGTCAAGCAGATAGTTTAGCCTGGTGCTGAGCACAGAACAGTTTGCTTTGACAGGTGCCAGCTCCCCAGCTGGGCTGACCTGAGGCAAGCGGGCCCCATCTGGCACTGGCGGCTTTGGCTTCTCAAGGGTTCTGGCCTTCCTAGACCAGGAGTCTAGTGTCTTGTGTGACCCGGTCGCTGTGCCTCTTCTGTGGTGGAGTCTTCCTTCCCTGACTAGCATTTCACTCACTAAACCTAAAAACGGCAGCTTGTCAGCCTCATGCAGGGCGCTGGGTCTCCCCTGGGACCCCCGCACAGCTTGTTTTGCACACCCGGGCGCGGGAGCTGAGCCGAGCAGTCTGCGCCCACGTTTGCTCAGCGCATAGCTGTTCTCTGGACAATTTGAGTGTGAAGTGGGACCAAAGACGACTTGAGGTTTGGTTTCTGCTGCTCTGAGCTCCCGGTGTTCTGAGAATTCCTTCTCTCTTCTCCGGGCCAGCCAACCCCGAGGACCGCTCAGGAGCCGGCCCGGGACAGTCCTGTGCCTGACGGTGATTTGTCTGACCCGAGAGTCGGCTCACAGTTTTCATCTTGATTTTGAAGGAAATGCTTGTGATATCCTTGATGGTGCATGTTTAGGTGACCTGATCACCCCTGGCCTCACCAGCCCGTCCTTTCCCCTCCAGAGGGACAGATCTTCCCTGAGGCGTGGGTTTCGCTTGGAGGCCCTGTAAGTTCTGCCGCTTCTCTCCCTGTAGACATTGAAGTAGATTGCGTGTTGTCTGAAATTCACGTCCAGTGTATCTTTCTTTGCAGGTTAAGTTTCCTTCTTGAGGCAGAATTGCTTCTTGTTTTTTTCTGCGACTTCAAAGTCTGGTGTGGTTGTGGGGAAGGACGCCCGGCTCTCAGATGGTGGTGAGAGCCGCGGGGGACCACAGGCTGCACCCGTCGCAGTCACGGTGCAGACGTCCACCGTCCACGCACCTGCACACGCCATACACCGTGCACACACCACACCCGCATCACACGCGTCACACACAGCACGAGACCCTGCACATAGCACATGCAATTCACAAGGAACACACACGGCACGGCCACTCAGGCCGGTCCTCCGGCTCCTCACAGGTCCGCTGACCTGCTCACTGCTAAGGCCTGGGTGCAGTGACCCCTCTACTTAGGTCACCTTCACATCTCGCTGTCCCTGGAAGTGCAGGCCAGCCTGTGCCCTGGGGAGGGGCATCTCCGGTGTGACTGGGGCCTTCTCCCCATTCATTCATCTTCTCACGTCTTGTTACTCAGGTGCGGTCCAACCCTGTGTTCTCTGGGTGTTCGACACTGGTCATGGACGATGTCCTGTCTGGTGTGTCCCCGCGCTGGGCCTCCCGCATCCTTGTGTTGCTTCCGCAGATGTGGGACCGTCTGCCGCCACCACCTGGCCACTCCTGTCACTGGGCCTGGTGTTGTGGTACAGACCCCTCCGTGCCATGGCCACGGGGTCACTGGCCCGACCCTGGCAGACGCTTGGGTGCCCGTGAGTGCTTTTCTGGTTCTGCTCTAGTATCTGTGCTGGTTTGTTATGTAGAGTCATCCTAGACCATGTGCCACCCTGCTGTGTGCGCCGCGCCAGGGGTCCGTCCCTCCTGCGTGCCGTGCCGGCCTCTTCCACGCGCCCCTCTCCTCCCACCTTTCTGCCAGGCTCCCGCGTGACACGTGACGTAGGTGGGAAGCCGTTCATTCTTCCCTTTCTGCTTTGAACCACGGCTCACACTTTCCCTTGAGGGCCAGGTATGAGTGTCTCACACCCCACGTGCCCTCACCTCAGTCAGCAGCGCCCAGTGCCGCCTGGTGGGGTGCCCTGCTGCACGACTGTGTCCACCTCTTGTGCGGGATCCCGAGGGCAGGGCCCCTGGTGGTTTACCCCCTTCCTCTCCTTGCCGAGGGGAGCGAGCGTGCCTCTGCGGCTCCATGCAGCAGGAGGGTGGCCTCGTGGCACCTGGGCACCCCAGGGCAGCGGGAAGGGTAGCAGCGTGCACGGGCAGGCGCTGGCCCTCCTCCTGGGCGCCTTCCTGTGCCTGTGCTGGAGGGAACCCCAGCCGTGCACCATCGCTCACCTGTGTCTTCTCCCCACAGCTGTGGCGTTCCTAGTGGCTCTGCAGCAAAACAAGCAGCTGATTGGAGACCGGGGCCTGCAGCCCTGCGCCCTGTACCTGCGGCGCTTGCAGCGGCACTTCCGGGGACAGTCTGCCTGGGCCGCCGTGAGCCACGCGCCCAGCCTGCTCTGGCTGCTGGACTGGACCCACATGGACGCCAACCTGGACGCCCTGGCGCTCCTGGGACTGGCGGCCTCGGCCTTCGTGCTGGCCACCGGCTGCGCCAACATGCTGCTCATGGCCGCCCTCTGGTTGCTCTACATGTCGCTGGTGCAAGTGGGGCAGATCTGGTAAGCGGGGCGGCTCCTCCCGGGGCCCGTGGGCCTGGGCTCCTCCCGGGGCCGCGCCTTGCCCCTGCTTGCTGGGGACGCTGGTGGCTGGGAGGCCAGTGGAGGCAGGTGGCTCGCTGCAGCGGCGGGACCCCCGAGGGTCCCTCTTGCTGGTGGGGCCACAGGCAGAGCACAGGGCTTCCAGGGCGGCAGTGGGCAGGCCGGGCGGCGTAGGCGGCGTGGGGCTGTTAGGGTCCGAGGTTTGGAGAGCAGCCTGGCCACGTGTGGCCGGCTCACCGTCTTTCGTTGGCATGGCCGCTGGGCACGTGGGCACGTGGTTGGTACCAAGCGAGCCGGTTAAAGTGAGCAGCAGTGTGCCGTCTCGGAGGGCCCGGTGCCAGAGGAAGGTTCAGGGGTCACAGGTTCGGGTGGCAGCCACTGCGGGAGCTCATCTTGGCAGAACGTGTGGCCGCCACTCGGGCATCCACGTCCCACCCCGCGCTGCGGGTGACAGGTGGTGGGGTCCACAGCGCGTGAGCACTTCTCAGCGTGGACCCTGAGTGGAGACCGCGTCCAGTGGCAGGCGTGGTCCTTTCATGTCATCAGTGTCAGTGGCCAGGGCCTCAGGCGGTGGTGCCCCGATGACTGCCCCTTTCAAGCAACATCCAGCTGGCTCTCTAGCGGGGACAGGAGGCCTGTGGGCAGGGGCAGCAGCACGACTGCTCCCCACCTACGTCACGTGTCACGCGGGAGCCTGGCAGAAAGGTGGGAGGAGAGGGCCGCGAGAAGAGGCCGGCACGGCATGCAGAAGGGACGGACCCCTGGCGCGGCGCACACCGGTGGCAGATGGTCTCAGGACGACTCTGGATAAGTTGTCCCTGGCCTGACCAGCATGGCCATCACCCCGATACCCCACGTGATGAACGCTCTCCGACAGGCTGGGAAGCCCTGTCCTTGGGGGGCTGTGGCCGCGGATGTGGAGTTGGGGGCACGGGCAGATCCTGGGTCGCAGCCTTGCTGGGCTCCCGATGTGGGGTGGGCTCCTTCCTGTGGCAGCGACCAGCGACCCCTCTTCCTGCGGCCGTGGTCCCCTCAGTCCCGTGCTGTCGCTGGCCTCACTCCGCTTCGTGCCTTGGCTGCGGGGTTGTGTCTGCGGACTGGCGTGGGGTGGGCAGAGGGCACACAGCCCAACTGCCTGGTGCCCTGGACCAGCGTGGATCCACGTGGCTATGCCAGCCACCCCTCCAGCTAGTGTAGACGCCCCATCGACACCTGGCTCTGCTGGCGTCCCCAGGGCCCCGCCCCGGGGCCTGAAGGCCCTCAGTGGGCTCTGCTGCTTGGGCTCCTTGGCCAATCCTGTCACGACGCCCTCGGGGGCCAGGAGCTGGGCAAGGTTCTGAGAGCCCCTCCCCAACGTGTCTTCTTGTGACCGACTGGGCTGTGGTTTGGGGGACGTACCTGCCTGTCATACAGGCCAGGTCCCCTGACCCATGACCCCCGGCCAAGGTCGGTTGCCAGGCCTCTGCCCTGTCGGGCGCATTTTTGGGTACACCTGTCCTCTCCCGGAGGGTGGCCATGTAGCCCCGCTGTGGGAGTTGGCCCCTCCTTGGGTCCTGCAGCCCTGGGGTCCCCGTGGAGGATGGCTTGTTCATGCGGCGCTCACCCATCCCAGGCGGGAGCGGCCCTGCGGGCACCTCAAACTTAGCAAGCAGAGCCAGTGCTGTCCCCGGTGAGCCTGCACGGACTCAGAGGAGCCGCCAACTGACCAGCACGTCCTGTCCAAGCCTGCCCTGCAGACACCGGCGTCCATCCCTGCTCTGGCATCCTGAGAGCCTGGCTCTCTCACTGCTTTTCTTGGCCGCAACCCTGAGGCTCCTTTGTTGCTGTTAAGGATCTGTCCTTCTTCCCCACCTTCCCAGTCCCCAAAAAGAAGAAAGGGCTGTCTCTAGAACTTGGCCCGCGCTTGGGAGCTCAGGGGGCCTTCCTGCAGAGAGGCTGCCTGCAGTCCTTTCCCTGCCGGGGGGACTGGGCACCAACTTCAAAGAGGCCTTGGGACGCCTGCCTCCAACTGCTCTGTTGGAAGGCAGGCCCTGGCTCCAGGCCCAAAGGCGAGGACGTGCTGGAGGCCTGTGGCTGGCGTGAGCAGGTGTGGGCGCAGCGAGGCGTGAGAGCGAATTCCTGCTTCTCGCGGCGGCCCGGACGCAAGGGCGCTTTCCTCCCGGGGGCAGGCTCTCTGCCCAGCGCCACGTGGTGTCCAGGCTAAGCTCATGGGGGCGGTGCCCCGTGCCCGCAGGTGTGCCCACTGCGTCCAGCGGCCAGCCCTGTAGCTGGACAGTCTCTCAGCACGACGGGGAAGGTGGCATCTGCTCCCCAGGGCCCCGTGTGCCGTGCTCCCCGAGGTGTGGCTGGACTCGGGTCCTGTGTCCTCATCCTGAGCTGCTTCTCTTGACTGGAACAGCCGACAAGGCTTCTGCAGGGATGGCACGTCCATCAGACATGTCGGGCGCCGGGCCCACTGGAGCGGGCCTCAGGGGGCGCCCACAGTGGATCCCTCTGGCCTGTGCCCCAGGACTGCAGCCCCACAAATACTTGCATAGAACGCCTCTTCAGAGAACGAGAAATCATGAGCAAGTATGACACCCGCAGGCCAGAGCTTCCTGTCACGGCAGGAGCCCCGTCGAAGCCGGCCGATGGACGCTCAGCCTGCCCCGCTGCTCGGCTGTCGCCGCTGACACGTCCAGCACGCCCAGGCCTGGCCCTGACGTGGGGGGACTCTGGATGATCTCTTGAACTAGGAAGGACTTGAGTTTCTTAGAGGTCAAGACAAGAGCCTCCGCCGCAGCCCGGACGGGGAGTACTGGGAGTGGCAGGCGTTGCCCCTTCTCCCTCCTGCTTTGCGCAGTGAGCTCACGCCGCCCGGTCTGAGGAACAGCACCGCCGGGGCATCTGCTGGGCGCCCAGCCTCGTGGGCAGCGCCTCGCGGGCTCCTCAGAACTTAGTGCTCCTGCCTGTGTGTCTGGTGTCCCCTAGCAGGACCTCACCTCTGGCCCACTCGGACAGCGCCAGGCATCACCGCTGCCTGCGCGTCCCCACCGTGTCACTGCAAGAGCACAGGTGGCCCTTGACACTGACCCTCTGTTCCTCTCAGCCCCTGCGTCCTGCTGTGCCCACGTCACTCATGCCTCCTTTGCCCTGATGTCTTTACGAGTCCTGGTTCATACCCTGCGGGCCAGCTGCCCTGTGTGCACAGCCCGCGTTTCACCCGCAGGGCCTGTGTGGTGCCTCCTTGTTCGGTGCCGTCAGGACTGACGACGGCTCCAGCCAGGCCAGGGTGGGTGCACCTGTGCCGTCTGCGTGGTTTCGCCGGGGCCTCCGGCCTCCTCCACAGCCCTCGGGTCGGCGTGTCAGGGCCTCTTGGCCCTGTCCCTCGGGCCAGTGCGCCTGTGGTGCAAGGCGTCCAGGGCCAGCTGGACCCCCCGTGACCTGAGTGCCGGGCACACTCGGCCCCCCGTGCTGGCGGGAGCAGCGGAGAACGAATGACCACACGCGTGAGGTTGGGTGATAGTGTGTCTGGGTCTTTCCTACAAGCTTGGCGGTTTGTTTTAAAGGGGAGGCGCTGGCGGGAGTGACAACGAGCAGGCAGGCGGGCAGGCAGAGGACAAGCAGGATTCAGTTGTCACATGGGTTGTTTCTGCTCAACCCAAGACTCGAAACCAGGGTACGTGACCTGCGTCCTTCGGAGGTGACTGCCCCAGCCATGGTTCCACCAGGGCGTGCCTGGTGATGGTTTTGTGACCAAAAAATGCCATAGGAGCCTAACTCGTGTGTGTGTCAGTTAGCCTTTGAGAAAATTGTTTTGTTCTGCCTGATGGCTGACAGTCGGTTTCCAAGATCTATGACAGGGCGTGCTGAGGACTTATGACTCAGAGTTGCCGCCATCACTGGGAATTTAGATGCCTTAAATCCCTGACGTTTAAATGTTCCCGCGCCCACGGCCCTGTGCCCACGACCCCTGCCACCCACGGCCCTGCCCCCCCACGACCCCTGCCGCCCACGGCCCCCGCTGCCCCCGCCCCCGCCCGTGGCCCCCTCCCATGGCCCCTGCTCCAGCCTTGCTCTGCCTGTTTCTGAGGAGGCAGTGCGGCAGCCGCCAGCTTCAACTCACGCATGTCGGGCATCCGATGCCACCTTTGACCTAAGTGGCAGTGGTGTGTCGCACAGATGGTTTGGTGCTCAGCCTCCAGCCCTGTGGGTTAGAACACTGGCTCTGCAGGAGCCATGGGGGCGAGAAAGGCATTCAAGGCTCTCAGCCTGGCGGTTCTGAGACACAGACGTTTTACCTGTGGGGCCTGTGAGGGACTGTGCTCACGTGGCTCCCTGTGTGAGGTCAGCGCTGATAACCTCACAGAAGGGACGCCCACGGAGTGGCCCGGGCCTCAGGCTCAGCGCCCAGCGGGCCGTTATCCCTCGCGCCGGTGGAAGTCAGCCCTAGAGGAAACATGTCCATGTCGCAGCGATGGCCCACACATGGGGTCAGGCTTCCGGAGGGCACCTGTCTCCATAGACGGTGGTCCGGGGCTTTCCCAGGTCTGCTGGGGTCCACCCACCCTCCCCTGAGGTCAGGCTCCTTGTGCTCCCACCATGTCTTGTGCTGGGAGGCTGTGGTTCCTCTGGCCATTGTGGCGCCTGTGTAGGGACGTCCGCAGCAGTGCTCTGCTGCCGAGGCCACGCTGACCCTCTCCCCTTTCTTGCAGGTACTCCTTCGGTAAGTGAGAGTGGGCGCCCGCGGCCGGCCCCGGTACGTACCCGCGCCCACGCCCCGGCGGGCGGCAGTCTGTGCCCGGTCACTGTCGCGTCCCGTCTGTTCCCGTGGCTCAGGCCTTCCACGCTGTGTGGCCTGCGCTGCGTGGGGGGCGCAGCTGTCATCTCATTGTCATCCGCCCTGGTGTCCCCTCTGGTGAGTGAGACGGCCTGCCCGAGCTCAGACTGTGTGCTGCTGGCCGTGCTGCTGGCCGACGCAGGCCACAGGGCGTTGTCTGCTGTTCCTGGCGGGGCTCGGGGCCGCTGTGCCCGGGGAGACACGCCGGGGTAGGGCCGAGTGGGCCTCCGAGCATGGCGCGCCTGTGGCGGGCAGACGAGGGAGGGGCCTGCACTCCTGGACGTGGTGGTCTGTGTTGATCCGCCTCGGGGCAGCGTCACTGTACCGGCCATCCGTGTCCGGGCACAGGACAGCCCGGCCGCGCGGAAGGGAGCGTGCGTGTCCCAGACCCCCGACTCCACAAGGCCCCGTGCGCGGCTCCAGCCCCCAGACGGACGGGACAGCAGCCCTCTGGAGGGAGGACGGAGGGACAGAAGGCGCCTAGAGGCGGTGCTGGTTGTCCAGACCAGGTCGGGCGGAGCTGGACGTCAGGGCAGGACGCGCCCCTGTGGAAAGGCAGCAGGCGCGAACCCAGAGTCCGGGAGAGCGCGGGGAAGCGCCAGCTTGCAGTGAGACACTCACCGGGGCTGGCTGGGGACAGTGCCTGCGTGAGGCCACAGCAGACACCACCTGCCGATCAGGGACCAGACCTGCGCAGGGCGGCGGTGATGCAGAAAGGTCCAGACGTGCTGAGCGTCGGCCAGTAGATTCGGGAGCCACTGACCCCGAGCAGCGTAAACACGTAGAGCCGCCCGCTGCCAGGCCCCTCAGGAATCGGGGCGGCCGGCACTGAGGACGCAGGGCCGCTGAGCAGTTCTGGCGACCTCAGTGCGGGGTGCAGGGGCCCCACGCACCTGCGGCATCGGGATGTGCCCTCACGCGCAGACCCGAGCTGGCCCTGCCTGGCTGGCCTGTGGAGACGCTGTGGTTGCTCCGGGCGCCGACGTGTGTGCAAAGCGGCCCTGGCCTGACGGGAACCTCGGCGACCATGCGGCAGGACAGGACCCGGGTTGGGGGAAGAGGACAGACGTCAGGACGACATACGCCTCCGTCGAAAGCTGAGTCGTGTCTTCGCCTGACGGCGGTGGCTTTTCTGGTTGTCATAACAACACCCGCCGTCCCTCACTGCCCAGAGGGTCTGCTCCGGGCAGCTGTCAGGACAGCCTCTGTGACCGAGGCCCACACCTGTGACTGCGCGGTGGCAGAGGCGACACTAACGCTTGGCGTCTTGGCAGCGGGGCAGCCTGAAGATCTGGTCACAGAGCCATGTGGACACCTGGCTCTCCAGCCAGGGTCCTGGTGGGATGTGTGGGTGGACACTGGGGTGGCAGTGCGGCCCGCAGCCCTGCCCACCGCCCGTCCTCAGGCTCCCAAGCGGTGTGGTGCCTGAGCCAGTGCCCTCCCGGTCGGGCCGGTGGCTGCTCTCGTGCCACCTCGGCACACACCCGTCCTCTGCGTCCCCTGGCGTTCCCACGTCTCGCCGCCCGCACCCGCCTTGTTGGTAACTGGAGTGTCAGAGCTCCCGTCTGCGGCCAGGGCAGGCCCTCCCTTGCTGCTCGCGGGCCCCACGCTGCCTCACGTCTAAGAATGGAAAGCGCAGGGCAGCTGGCCAGAGCAACACACTGGCCATGCTGGACCCTTGCACCCATCTGCCTCACGAGTGGGCATCTGGGGCGTCCGTGCCTGCTAAACATCCCCCAGAGCGGGCCACCGTCCCACCTGTTCCTGCTCCGTCGCCGACACTACCGCTGCAGTGACCCTTGATGCAGCAGAGAGCCCTGTGGGCCCTGGGCCGAGATCCGTGCACAGCCGGGGGTGGCCCTGCGGCCCGTGGCCTGGGCACAGAGGCAGCAGAGCCCGCGCCTCCGCCCACCTGCTGCACGTCGAGTGCTCATGAGCCACGGGGTCCACCGCCATCACTGGAGAGTTCTGTGGCCAGTGCCGGTCAGCAGGCCCTCAGCTTGGCCAATAGTCGCCTCCCGGGAGCCCACACGGGGCCCACATGAGACACATATGGAGCCCACACAGGACACACACGAGGTTAAGGTCTCAGGGTAGTCTTGACCCAGGAGTGGTGTTCTGACTCACTGTCCCCTCCGTCACTCCTCTGTCTCTGCACCGCCCCTCCCGCCTCATCAGGACACCAGCTGAGGGCACTGCTGGCGGGAAGGAACGAGCAGGGGGGCCGTGACGGCACGGGGTGGCTCCTGGTGTCACCTGGCATGGCGCTGTCCACCGGGAAGGGGCTGGATCGGCGGGCCCGTGGTAGGGGCAGCAGGTGGCACTCAGGTCTGCGGCCCTGTGTCTGCGGAGCCCGTCTCGCCACTGGGGGCACCTTTTTTGACGCCTACACACACGCCGGGGTCCGCCTTCAGCTGGGCCGTGGCGTCTGTGTGTCTGCCTCTCCCTCAGTGACGTGTGGGGTTTGCTCACTGAGCCAGGATGGAAGTGTGTCTCAGCTTTTTTACGGATCTGTTTTCCGTCGCAGCAGCGAGCTCTTTTCTGCTCTCCAGCTGCTTCTCTCCAGTGTGGGGTTGGGGGACGCAGAGCAGCACTTGATGCCAGGTTTGCACTTCCACCCTGAATGCATCGGGTGGCTTCGTCAGACCATGTTTGCACTGTGTCTGCAGATGTGGCCGTGGATGCGGTGAACGTGAAGTGGCCGTGGACATGGACATGAAGTAGCCGTGAATGTGGTGGATGTGGTAGACATAGACGTGATATGGACGTGATAGATGTAGTGGGCGTGACGTGGACGCGGATGTGGTGGGCGTGACGTGGGCGCGGATGTGGTGGGCGTGACGTGGACGCGGATGTGGTGG